>KZ062157.1:69238-79310 GCA_002091835.1 Anopheles maculatus | reverse complement strand
TATTCGTCCTGTTGCTGCTGCCGTTGTTGTTGGCGCTGCTTTTTTACCTTCGGTTGTCGGTTTTGCTGTTGTTGCAACCCTAATTCCCGTGGCTGTTGTTGATGCCGCCTTTCATTCTGACGACCAACCGATTCACCTTGCCAGCCTTGTGTCCGCTGACCTGTCCCAGTTATAACTTGCGACAACAGGGTGGCCGTCGTGTCTCGCTCTTTGCGCAATTCGGCACGAAGCTTTTCCGCATCATCTCGTGCAGCAGCTTCTCGACGCAGTGCTTCCTGACTGTTGAACTGAATTAGCTGTCGAAGACCGCTAACCTCCTCCAAAAGCCGTTCAATCGTAGCCTGAAGTTTTTCATTGTCCTGGCGGTACTTTTCCACATGTCCACGAAGTACCTCCAGCTCCTTCAAAGACGATGGTGAGGTCACCATCTTGCTGATCCCAGGAACGCCGCCTTTTTTGAGGGTCGTTTTTACCTCAGCGGTGGCCGACAGTTTTTTTGCCACCGTGCCGGTCGTCGATCCATCCGTCGTGATCGCCCTCGGACGTAGCTCTCTAATTTCTGTCTCCATATCACTCCACCGTAACAGTGAATGATGACCGACGGAGTAAGGAAACAGAAAGAGGATATAAAGAAGCGAGGGGGTTGTGAATAGTTTGAACACAACCCCCGGTTAGTAAAAAACAGCACAAAAGTGCGTCCTTTAACACCACAGTGAAATATTTCAAATTTCGCTATCCAGCAGTAGATGGCTCTAGTGTCGTTTCAAAGAAATAGTGCGGCGCGCTGACTGTCACTTAAATTGTCCATGATGCAACCGCTGTTCTCTCCAACCTGAACAGACCTGACGCGATATATATTAACAAAGGACGCGTCGTCCACATTCACTCTTAATTTCAGTGTTTAAGTCCGTTTTACCACTAAACTCGATATTGTTCACCTGCACCACACTCTCCACCACCGATCAACGCAACAAGTGCAGCTGTATTCCACCTTAACGCACGCTTTTCAGACACTTTTTCGACACCTTTGTATACCTGCGTCCGTATTGTCCGAACTGTCATCTTCCTCTCTTGGTAAGAGGGCTGGAGTTCAATTATTGAACGGTGTTACCTAATTAAACAGAAGTTACATGTTGATGCTTGGTATCAACTTACAAGGTTTGGACACGGGACTCTGTTGCACTTTGATTTGATAATTCAAATGACAGGACCAAAACATTTCAGTCTTTTTTATCGATTATTTATAGAGGCTTTGGGTCTTAGAGACCTCATTTGCCTCTTTACTGTCTATTGTTACATTGGTGGTACAACTATTGCGTGCATGGCTTATCTATTACGTGTATGGCTCGTGTAACTGTAAAACTATTGTGCGCTGAAATTGAATTTATCGGTACAGGTTGCTGATGCGTAAAAATCGGATGAGGCAGTTCTGCTGTTGTTTGTCGGGCGATAGTATGATGGCTAGGTCGGTATCAAGTTGGCAGGTGGCTCGGTCTGTAGTGTATCTATGGCAATCGGTAAGGATGTGGCGGATTGTAATGTCGACGCCACAGAAGCTGCAAAGTAGTGGACTGGATCTGTCGAGAAGGTAGAAGTGTGTCTGGCGGGTGTGACCGATGCGAAGGCGCGAAAGGACTCGTTGGATGTGGCTGGAATCGGGATCATCCCAAGGTGTAGTGGTTTGTTTGATGGAACGGAGTTTCGTAGAAAGATCTAAGTGTGTCCCAGGTTGTGTCCCAGTGTTCGGCGACTATTGGGTTGATGAAGCGGATGACGTTTCGACGTGAAAGGGAGTTGTGTGGTTCAGGAGGACGGAGCCAACCTCTGTTAGCAAGTTGGTCGGCTTTCTCGTTCCCTTGGATTCTGGAGTTACCCGGAATTCAACAAAGGGTTATTGCAGGTGATGATGGGATGTCGTCAAGGAGCTGGATGTGAGGGTCTTTAGAGATACCGGGTCAGAACACTGGCACTGTCGGCGAAGATGACGTTCGGAATGTCGGTCCGAGCCCTTCATCGGCGCAAGTCGGATGGCTATTGCGTCGGCTGAAAAGTTTGATGGCGCAGTTGTCGTGGTTGGAATGGATCCCACAGCCGGCTGACAACCGGCTGGTGCTGGTATTTAGTTCCGATCAGGTGCGTAAAGGTGCGATGTGACTGCTTTTTTCGGTTCCCCGGAGTAGGTGTTTTAGTTCCCAGTCTATGGCAGGAGTTGCTCGGTCTGTAGTGTATCTATGGCAATCGGTAAGGATGTGGCGGATTGTAATGTCGACGCCACAGAAGCTGCAAAGTAGTGGACTGGATCTGTCGAGAAGGTAGAAGTGTGTCTGGCGGGTGTGACCGATGCGAAGGCGCGAAAGGACTCGTTGGATGTGGCTGGAATCGGGATCATCCCAAGGTGTAGTGGTTTGTTTGATGGAACGGAGTTTCGTAGAAAGATCTAAGTGTGTCCCAGGTTGTGTCCCAGTGTTCGGCGACTATTGGGTTGATGAAGCGGATGACGTCTCGGCGTGAAAGGGAGTTGTGTGGTTCAGGAGGACGGAGCCAACCTCTGTTAGCAAGTTGGACGGCTTTCTCGTTCCTTGGATTTCCGGAGTGACCCGGAATCCAACAAAGGGTTATTGCAGGTGATGATGGGATATCGTTAAGGAGCTGGATGTGAGGGTCTTTAGAGATACCGGTTTAGAGGGCGGTCAGAACACTGGCACTGTCGGTGAAGATGACGTTCGGAATGTCGGTCTTCGGCGGCAAGTCGGATGGCTATTGCGTCGGCTGAAAAGTTTGATGGCGTAGTTGTCGTGGTTGGAATGGATCCCACAGCCGGCTGACAACCGATTAGCGGAGCCGTCTGATGTGGTGATGGTGCTGGTATTTAGTTCGGATCAGGTGCGTAAAGGTGCGATGTAACTGCTTTTTCCGGTTCCCCGGAGTAGGTGTTTTAGTTCGCAGTCTATGGCAGGAGTTGGATGATCGGAGGGAGCTGGTAGTTGGTGATTTGTAGCAGGACGGTGTTGCAGCTTTGGTATTGAAGGCAGTTGAGTCGATTCCTTTGTCAAGGATTCGACGAGTACATTTCAGTCTATTTCATCTTGACCAGAATCTAAAATTTGAGCAAAGCAAAGTTTAATTTGCAAATGTTCCATTTCATCAAAACTGGCTCGAAAATTGCAAGTAACTAATCAAAGAGATTACATTATAAATAGTCTTCTCTTTTAACATATTATCCAATAGATGATATTTGTTTCGTAAAGTAAGCTTTAAAACCAAAAACTACCCAATAAATTGTCTCATTAATAAAGATCTCTAGAAGGTCATTTCATGGATTTCATTTTACGGACCTTAAAACCCCATATTTATTGCTATGGTGTTAGTTTGATACAAACTCTAATTGATTAAAATTACGTCCAGGCCATCTCTACAGAGTAAAAAAACTCTAATATAATACAATTACCTAGGCAATTGAGGCAAAAAACGGAAAATAAAATATTCTGACACCCTCCACAATTTCCCATTCGCGCGTTGTCCAAGAGACACTGGAGGCGAAAAACAATTTATCAGTAACGAGCAAAAACATCAAATCGCAGAGACAAATAACAACTGTTCTGTTCAGTCGGGTGCAATTCGTGACGGATCACTTACCCACAGTACTGTTCAAGTTCCACTTCCTGTGGCAATCGAGCTGACGCTGAAGTGTGTCCGTAACTATCGAAATCGTGATTGATTTGAGCGGTTTCTGAGGTTCAGGAAACTGAACTTGATTTTGGGTACTTTTACGAGGTAAGGAATGCTTGCGGAACGGCCACTACTGATGGCATGGCGACCTCTTTACTTTTGGCGCAGCGGGCAGTATCGGATCGCGATGTGTCGTGTGGTGCAGCGACTTGCGCGATTGTAATGCTCAGTTACGCCTGGAACGTGGACCTCGTGCTCAAGCTCACGGTGATCTTGGTGATCGGTGTACGATCGGTGTTTAACACACATCGTGATCAAACGATACCGAGCGTGCCATGCTACCGGCACGGCACTCATGCTTCGGAATTTCCATCTAATGTAGGCAATCGGCGAAGGAATCGCGTCGAGGGCCCGAATGTTGCAACCGGGCTCACCACTTACGACCTTTAGGGTTGTCGAGTGGCCCCTTTTTGGCCCCTGTGGCCAATGTTTAGCATGCCGTGCAGCACTACTTCAATTAAAGGGCCTTTGAACACACACACACACACACACACACACACACACACGTTGGAAAAGCTGCAGCGGCAAGGCATATACATAAGTGTGAAACATGTATGGACAGAGGTGTTTGTAAATGATTTAATTATCGCTAGTGGTGAAGCTAAATGAGACACAAAGATTAGCTCAGGTCACCTTTTTAATGAATCCATTTCGTTTGCCTTTTACCATCGAAAGTACACGAAAAAGGCATCACTGCATGGCGTTTAGTTTATTGCTAGCACCAAACCCACCTGGCCGTCTGGTAATGAAGCCCGAAAATTGTCGAACTACAACTGCCACTCGCCGTGCATCGTGACCTAGTGCGACATTGGCACAGGCACAGTGCGACACATCAGAAACCGATTTGCAAATATGATTTATAGCGCTGCAGACTCTTCGCCTTGCGAGGTTCGAAGATTGGGTGCAACATGGACGGTTTGGTTCGGTGCAGCAAAAGGTCCCATACGCACATTCTGGCCCATTCGGACGTGTAGGTGGTATCGTATTTCCTTTCCTGCGCCACAGAGATTGACCGGCGTCGACGTTGGCGACAGGCAGGCCTCGTTGGGCTGGGCTAAGAGTCGTAAATTTTGTACGAAAATTGCTTTCAAAGTGTGATTTAAAATTCCATACATCGGTTCGGTCACGCATGAGGGATGTCTGTTTTATTCGTTGCAGAAGCCTTGAGTGGTAGTGTACTAGTGGCTGGACTCTCGCTCGTACTCAGACTTATCGTAAGTGACATAATGGCTGATTCCTGAAAAAGGGTTGTATAGAACTAGGAGAGCTGCGATGTCTAACGTTCTGTGATGACCTCGTAACGTATGTTTACTGGATTGGTTTATTTAGGCCATACGTGTATCATAGTTGAGCCATACATTATGTGTTAGGTTTTAAGATCTTTCTTACGTATAGGCCGATATGATTGAAGGAGCTCAAGCCAAACGATTTGATATAATTGAGTATTGAATAATAACGCCATGCAGATGTAATTCATGTCATCAGCAAAGAAATAATAATCGGATGCTTTTGAGAATTTAAAAATAAACCTTACACCTGCTATTCATAATTATTTTTCTTTTTTTTGTATTACCTTAGACTTCGATAGTTACATGTATCTGGCTAATAAGTCCTGCGATATCCAACGTTCGCTTGAGATTTGTGACAGGTCCTTTCGAGGTAATGATCCACCTAATTATGTTTTTAGAAATCTTTTATTAAATTTTTAAATTCAACTTAGCTCTCTTTATCAGAATCTGATTTTGTTTAATGTGAATTTGTTATATTCGTAAACCGTCCGTCCTGTGGCATGGCGCAACGAGAAGTGCCATTTTCCTCATCTGACAGTTCCGTTCTTATGCTATAACTTAATGCTATAATGTCCCTATTGCCATAGTAAATATATAGCAGAATTTCAAAAGCAATAAATACTACGTTGAGGGTTTTGAAAAAAAAGAAGAACCATAAATAATAATTAAAAAGTAATATTTGTAATTGTTATTGTCATATCTTAAAACAACAACTTAAATGACTTTTTTAAATAAATTCAAACCTATTATTCATTGTTTTATAATATTCGTTTTACTAAATATTATTTGCAGGACGGAAATAAGTAATTCTAATAAATTACTGCTCATTCAATTTAAACGACAATCGACCGTAACGCGAGCTGATATATAAGGCCAGGTATAGAAAAAAAATCCATAAGCTTAGCAAACGTTCGTCGCTTTATGTCGCATACAGTCTAGTGTTAATACGAGTCACGATAGCTAGCTGTCTCAGGTATTTTGCAGTCCGTATGCATTTTTCTACATAGGAAGCTTATTGTGTACAGTCTTCGACCGTAAACCCGTTAAAACCGATGCGTGGGGTTTATTAGTTAATGCGTATTTTCTTGCGGGAATTCACCGCACACTACACATTGCGTGCTACGTGTGGACGGATGTGACAGTGGATGAAATTAAGGGCAAAGGCGAAAGAGTGAAGAAATTATAAAAATACGCACGCGTGAACGATTGATGGTGTGGAGCAGGAAAAACAAACTCACCAGCACACGTACAACAACAAAAACGGGCATACTCCCGGGCGGCATACCCAGCTAACCAGTAGCCAAACGACTCGCACACCACACTCGCCGTCGCTCACCGTATAATAGCGCTAAGGGAAGGCGTGCAATAATAATAAGCAACGGAACGATTTCTTTAGGAAATGAGTCAATTTAGACCCGCATTTAGGGTCCGCGCCGGTCCGCACCGGTAGCACCCGATGGCAGCACGGAGCATTGTGGTTGATGTAATCTCGGATCATACGCCGATCGATCGACGCCCATGCCCGTGTGGCACCGGGAAGAGAGTTTTCATCTCTGGCGCAGATCGGTGACGAAATCGTAACACGGGAGTTAGGGTTCAGCTCAGTAACGACCGGCCAGAAGGCAGGAAATGGTGTAGAATTAGTTCGTAATTTGCATTCAATTGATTGTGAAACCGGTGGGCGCAAAGTTACATCAAAATCTTACACCTTTCCTGTGTTACATGCGCTTGACACGGAAAAGCAAACCGGTGTCCATCCCTGTATGGCGTAGAATTCTCTATAAAGAAAAACATTACGACAACAGGATAATAAAAAACCTTATTTAAATAACTCAAGTAACGTTACTGACCAAACAGAAATTAAATCCTCTGCTCCCAGTACTTCCTTCGCGCTCAGTAAGACAACAAAAATGAGACACGGCACGCGATTGCTGCTGTTGAAAATCGAATATTGTCAGAAAATCGATAATCCGCTCAACGTAACGATTTGTCGGGTGGCGCCAGCACCCGTAGTCGGCCCCGCTACCTCACGACCGGATTAGATGCGACTCGTGCATAAATCATAATTACTGTCCATTTGGAAGAGTTTCCAGCACAACAAGCGGCACCGTGCGTGGCCGGGCATCACCAGCCAGCCAATAGACGATCGTTCTACGCATGCGGCATTGGTTTTCGAGCTGTCCTCTCCACTACCAAGGACTGTGGTGTGTATTTGTGCACATTACTCTGTTCACTTTCCAACCAAGCGGTTTGAACACACCGGCACCTTTTGCTCGCTAGATAAAGCAAGGGAGCGGTGAATATTAGATACGTTTTTTTTTTTGCTTTTCGGGAAGGACAGGTCAGAAAGTGTAGTGAATGGGCGCCATACACCTCCGTACGAAGATCGGTAACTTTTACATGCCCAGCGCTAGATCGCACAACCAATCGATGGTTTACTTTTTGCGACCTCATTTCGATCGCGGGTGCTAATGCGTTCGAGTGTCGAATTCGGTCGCGTCGCGCCACTCCAGAGTCGCTGACTAATTGCAAGCCCGTGTTTAATTGCAAACCCGTTGCCGTATGATACAGCGAAACCCTGAAAGATATCGACTTTGCCCTTAACCGACTGCGTACGCCTTTGGCCTGGCAAGAGAATCGAAATCCTGATTTATTTTCACGAATCATTTGATTAAAATCAATCAGCGGCTATTAAAATACACTGCAATGGAATTATGTTGCCGGGTTTATCGAACGCACCCTGCCAATTGGCCCGAGAAACGGTACTAATCTATGGTTTTGCAGGTCACTAAGATCGCACCCTGCTAAGTTCGTTTGGGCCCAATGGTGAACACATACGGTTTTTTTTTCTGTTATCCTTGAGTGGATGCAGTTAGAAAGATCGATGCATGTGATAGAGCTGGTTAAGTATTTTCTACGATACTGTGGTGGTGCCATTTGTTTAATTACCGCTCTAGGGCGATTGCGATTCTAAGTGATACTAAGCATGCTGTTTGTTTGTTGTTGCATAATTAATCTCATTTAAATGATGTTGAATGCAACAAAAAGCAAACACATTAAATGTAGGTTCGCATTGATACAGATGCTTATTAAAGTAGATAAATTGATATTGTACAGTTCTTATCGTTCTATGCTTAGAAAAAATATTATGACAGTATAACGTGTTAGAAATGGATATGATAGTAACATTAAACTCAACTCACCAGGGCGGCCCGGTGGTGATGCGACAGCGGCGCCGGTCTTCACACGGCAGGACCGGGGTTCAAGTCTCATCTGGCCGTTCCCCCATAGTGAGGATTGACTAACCAACTATGCGGCATCAATTAGTCTAGTAAGCCAGAAATGGCAGGCATGACCTTAAGAGGTTGTTAGGCCAAGAAAGAAGAAGAAGAAGAAGAAGATTAAACTCAACTAGTAAAACTCAATCATTAATTTATGTCATTTGTATCGAATTATTTCTTTCAATTGAAAATTGATCGTACATAGTTTGTGTTTCGAAATAAAAAATATTGTTCTTCTTTTATAATCTTCTTCTTTCCTGGCCTGCTCCTACGGAGCACGTCTTGTAGACAGGGCCTGGCGTCCAATCCGTTTCCAGGAAACTCGGTCCATGGCTGCACTCCTCCATCCCCGGCTGCATCCGATATCCCTCAGGTTTGACTCCACTTGATCCAGCCAACGAGCTCGCTGGGCTCCTCTACGCCTCGTGCCGAACGGGTCGCTGACGAGCACTTTCCTGGCAGGGCATGAGTCCGGCATCCTCATCACTTGACCCAACCGGCGTATCCTTCCGGCTTTAGCAACCGTCAGGATGTCTGCATCGTCAAACAGCTCAGCTAGCTCGTGGTTCATTCTCCTTCTCCACACGCCCTGCTCGCACACACCGCCAAAGATAGTCCGCAACACCCGCCGTTCGAAAATGGCGAGTGCATTGGCGTCCTCCGCCAGCATAGTCCAGAACTCGTGCTCGTAGAGGACTACCGGCCGTATCAGTGTGCGATATATGGCGCATTACGTGCGTTGTTGGAGTCTTCTGGATCTCAGGAGTTTGTGGAGTCCGTAGTAGGTACGATTTCCCTGAATAATGCGCCTACGGATTTCGCTGCTAACGTTGTTATCCGAAGTTACGTTCGTGCCAAGGTAGCAGAACTCCTCTACTGTCTCAAGATCGCCGCCGTCAATCAATACTCCGACAAGCAGGTATTTTGTCTTCATCGCATTGATCCTCAATCCAATCCTATTGGCCTCGCGTTTCAGTCGGGTGTACGCTTCGCACACCGCCGCAGATGTTCGCCCGATGATGTCGATGTCATCCGCGAAGCCAAGGAATTGGAGAGACCGGGTGAAAATCGTGCCCCGGATGTCGAAGCCCGCGCTTCGCATGACACCTTCCAGAGCGATGCTGAACAGCAAACAGGAGAGTCCGTCCCCTTGCCTCAGTCCCCTGTGAGATTCCGACAGCATCACCTTGCACTGCACACCGTCCATTGTAGGCCTCAACAGCCGTCCCAGTTTCGCAGGGAAACCGTACTGCCGCATGATGTTCCATAGCTCAGTACGATCTATGGTATCGTAGGCTGCCTTGAAGTCGATAAACAGGTGGTGTGTGGGGATCTGGTGCTCCCGGCACTTCTGGAGGATCTGCCGTAGAGTGAAGATTTGGTCGGTAGTGGATTTCCCTCCAACAAATCCAGCTTGGTAGCTCCCGACGAAATCTGTAGCAAGGGGCGCAAGTCTGCAGAAGAGTATTCGGGACAGGATCTTGTAGGCAGCATTCAGGACTGTGATGGCTCGGAAGTTAGCACAGTCCAGTCTGTCGCCCTTTTTGTGCACTGGGTGAATAACACCCAGTTTCCAGTCGTCCGGTAGCTCTTCCTGGTCCCATATCCGAACAATCAGCCGATGCATGATCGCGGCAAGCCTCTCTGGGCCCATCTTGTATAGTTCAGCCACCAGCCCATCACTGCCAGCTGATTTGTTGCATTTCAGCTGTCTGATAGCACTGATGACTTCATCCAAGGATGGCGGGGGCCCTTCGTCATTATCATGCTGGC
>KZ062157.1:0-69072 GCA_002091835.1 Anopheles maculatus | reverse complement strand
GATCATGGGAGTAAAACCGCTTCGTGCCGCATTCAGCATCCTGTAGAACTTACGAGTTTTCCCCGACTGAGACAACTGCTGCATCAGCTGCTCGTCCGACTCCTCGAAGCTGCGCTTCTTGTCCTGGAAGAGTCGCGTCTGCTGCCTTCTCAGTCGTGTGTAGTTCTCCACGTTCTGTCGGGTCTCGCGCTGGAGCATTCGGGATCGCGTCATCAAACCATTCCTTCCTCTGGTTACGTGCTACGCGGCCAATGGTTTGTTCGGCTGTGGTGCTGATGGCTTGTTCGGCTGTGGTGCTGATGGCTTGTTCCACCGTACGCCAGTGGTCATTGAGGGACATCTTTTATAATAGTGGTCCTTAAAAGTTGATCAAGCTATAATTGTGATGAACAGTTGAACTTCTCAGATAAGCAGCTATCATAAATGTTATGTAACAAACATAATATACCAAAGCCAAAAAAGACTGTTATGGTAACAATATGCATCGAGGTGATCTAGATAATTATATATAAACTTAAAATAAGGATAATTATTTGATGGTGCTTGGTGCGACTTACATAACAATTTGCATGATGCATATACAAAATCATACAAAACATAAATCGCTATTTACACAAAAAGAAACTTTCGCTCCAGATGAAGCCTTGCCGAACTAATTTAAGATTATTCACACTAGGATTCACGGAGGACTTGAGACAGTTGTACGCATGAATCATTTTTAGTAGTGGTTCGTTATGACCATATTGTTTTAATCTGGTTGAACGCACATATCACGGTAAGAGGATGTGATGGCTCACGGGAAATGGTAGAAGCTAAAATAATGTACGACTAAATTTATTCTGGATAGATTCTAGTCTGTCTATACGATGTTGCTGTGAGGTAGAGCAAATAATGCTGGTGAATTCAAGTATCGGTCTAACTATTGTGCAAAAAAGAGATTTTAGACTATAAGGATCCTCAAAATCTTTGCCTACGCCTAAGACAAAACCTAACAAACGGAACGCTTTAGACACAGTGCCCTTGTCGTGTTCTTGCAGTGTTAACCTAGTATCTAACAAAATTCCTTAATCACGAACCGCATTGGTTCGAGGTATGGAATTTCCGTCAAGTTTATATTGATGATCTATTTCTATGCAACGTTATAACAGAACAGCAATCAACGTTGATACTCATGAGGCTCGAAGTATACCGAGAAAAGTTGTCTCACAGACAGTTTTGAAGAACAGCACAGTCACCAGGATCAAATACAGGCACAATATTTTTCAAACGTCAGCAAACATCAGTTTATGGCTATCGGGGAGCGTGTTGTGGTACTCCTGAAGTTAATTTTCGCTACAGTACTGCGATTAGTTACGTAATTTGAAACCCATTGAACTAAAGCATCATTGAATCCGTATTAAGTGAGCTTAGCAAGAATAAGTGAACGATCCACAGTGTAGAAGGCTGTATGAAATCCGTGTACACGACATCAACTTGTTCACCACCGTTAAGCGTCGGATAACAAAAGCGTAGCAGCGATAGAATGTTGGTTTTATTGCTACGATTCGGTAAAAAACCCTTGCTGATCGATAGAAACGTTCTGCTTGAATCCACTAAAAAGGTGCCGAGACATAGGATCTCTTGGATTTTACTTTTACGATCGATAACAGGATATCTTTACATCAATCCGGAAACAGATTTTGAGTTATCTTTGCTTCATTCTGATTAATACTAAGTCAAATGAGTGTTACAATAAAATATGACCAATCATCAATTTAATAAATAACAAAATGAACAAAAAAAAAACGAAAACTTTATTTTACAACTTGTTATGGTCTGTATATACCGCATTATTCAATATTCAAGTTTGTTTTCGTCTGTTTATGAAGGACTGGTAGCAAAAACTATCTTATAATGATTGATAGTTTAGAAGCAAATGACATTTGATGACTTAAAACTTATACCTAACAGCCCATTTGAACGATCTTGCCAGATGGAAATTGCACTCCAATATGAGAACGAAACATTTGCAACTGCAAATGTTGCAATCGTTTACGATTAATTGTACCAAACATTGTACAAACACAGTAATCCCAAGCCAATCCATTGCTCATCCCGCTTTACGTTCCACTCCTAAAACAGGGGATGCTTCGTATTGGAATTTCGTACACTCGCCATGATTTGCAAGAGTTTGGCGTTATAATCCAACGAAGCCAACAAATTCCCACAGCAACGAACCAAACTTAGAAGGCGTGAGACGTGCTGGTTTCGCTCATTCATGGTCTGCCAATCGCAAAACACGAGCATCGATCGAGTGATTGGTAAGGTGCAGCAGTGCTAAATAACATCCCAAACATTGCGATTTTGTTGAACGTAAATGGCTGTGCTTTCCTATCGATGTTCGCCTTCTTCCCATTCGCAGCACGTTTGTGTGTTTACATGAGGCACGAAACAAAGCGGCCCAAATGATAGGACTCAACCGGGAACCGGTGTAGTCTCGCTCAAAGTAGGTCACCGTGTAACCGATGATCAAAGCTGGATCGGGAAACGTTCGAGTTGGCGTGCGGGTGGGAGACGAAAGTCATTAGAAGAAATGAAAACCCTTGATGGGTTTGTTTCTAGTTTTGTTCCACCGAAAACAACACAGCGTCGAATGCCGTTTTATGTTGCTATACTCCAAATCGACCGTAGCGTCTCCGCCATTTGTACGCCCACCAAAGCATAAACATAGAGCCGGTCTAACGACGATCGGATGATGATCATCGCCACCATCTCCGCATCTGCATTTCTTCTCGCGGAACTGCTCTACGGACCGGGCGCAAGTGACATAACCGTCGGGCGGGCTATATGGGAGAGTTACAGGAGGGCACTCGAGCGACAGGAATTTAATGTACGGTGCCGTGACGCAACTCATCGCAATCCTCGATCCTTCGTCGACAATCACGCGGAAGATCACATTCCAGATCGATCTGTTGGTCAATTGAGCTGAGCTCTCGTCGAAGATGTGACCGACTGACGACGAGAAGACAAATCAATTGCAATCGGTTGATTTGGTGGGATGGTAACGATAGACAGTTGCCTGTGTCGTAAGTATGTGATGAAATTGTGCTTTTTGGAATCATTGTTCCAGAGTTCCATCCAGCTACGGGTAAAACCAAGTCATAGAAAGCTAGAAATAGTATGTCAAGACCTTCTGAGGGTGTAGAAGAAGAATAAGAATTTGAAGAAGATTTCTGTAGAACTAAGCAACTAAGAAATAGTTAAAACAACTCTTTTCACAATCCATCTATACTCATTGTCATGGACGTTGTTTTACCCATGACCTGTTTATTTGTTATAACTATCAATCTGTGTTTCCTAGTAAAGATTCCCCAGGTTCAGATCCACGATGCGCAATAAGTTCGATAATATGCAACAATATCTATAAAGACGCAATAATAGTTTGTATGTAAATGAGCTTTTTAAATTGTTCCTTAGGGCTCATTTGATGTTCGCTTTGCTTGACCAGCGTAATACCCAAAATCAACACATTAAGGGGATTAAGGACTGGGAATCCTGGAGGGCACTGATATGTTTGATGATTCCGTTAAAATTGTTACACAATTTATTAGTTCTCAATAAATATAAATGTGAAAGCTCAAGGAATACGTCTTATACGGTTGACGGCTTGGAGAGAAAATAAGAGCCGCTTCTCTTGTCATGTTAGCGTGCGCTGTCAGGATAGTCGCCTGTCATCTCAGCTAGCCGCCAAGTCCTTCGTTGTACAGGGTGGCTCCCAACAGGCACAAAGTCTTCAAATGATACTATCCACAGTTCAAGTTCCGACGTGCTGAGGACACAACCTTCTCCAGATCCTTTTACTTTTAGTTCGAGGCGTTGAATTATACTTTTCGCTCGATAATCACTAGTAGGAGTTCTCTTGATACGGATTATCCCCCAAACTATCAGGATCGCCTGACCTGTGTGCCAAGAAAATAACAGCTTGAGTCTGCCCAACTTTTAAACTACACTAATAATCAGCCTAAGAGGTCTTCACGTAGCTGAGAGTCGGATACGGCCAGCCAGATGCAGAAGGAAGTTTGGGCGAAAGAGCGGCGATCTTACAGAGAGTTAAGAGTAAGCAACCGATACCTGAACTAATATGCAGCAAATCTAGAGAAGAACATCTGCACTTGCTCAATGCTGTTGATATGGCTTTTAGCCTTGGGTGTCCAAATCACCGAACGTAGTGGGTCGGCAAAGCCTCTCCTCTGCTGTCAACTACAGAAACAAGATGGTGTATGAAAGAAAAAGAAAATATGATATCAAACAGGAAATGGAGTATTTTTTTATAACAAGGAGTACATAAGGATAAAAAAAGAGAGCTATTTACAATTATCTGGACAAAGTCGTAAGACATAAGACAGTTACGAGGGCACCAGAGAACTGACGTTATGAATAAACAGAATGAAAAACAAAGGACTTAGGACACTACTTAGGGGAATAACGAATTCGGAGGGGAATAGGACGGTGGGATTAAATTTAAGTTTGTTAAGTTCCATAAGTTTGGTAAGCAAAATCAAACGATCAAACGCGAATTTAAAATCTGTATAAATAGAAACAACTTGAAGGACTGAATCAAGATGAGAAGATATGAAGGACAAGTAATATACGAGTCTGACATCAGTGACAAAGGAACAATATACTTGAAACGTTGCGTTTGAGTACATAGTAACACAGTTCTGTGAAATAGTGTTGTTGATAATGCAAAACTTTCCTGCAGCTTCGAATAGACCGAAACTTTCCGTATACATGACCGTAACTTACTGACCATTAGATACATAACAGAGCCACAATAGAGGAAGAAGACACTCAACCGTCTACGATGTAACGTGGCGCTAAGATACAAGCAATTTAAAGAGCTAAATACCGGTCTAAACGCTGGTCATCACAGCCAGTCTGGGTCGTCCACATTCATGCTCGCTGCTAGCTTTACAAACATCAACGACGTCCATCATCTGCAATCGATTACCGTGTGCGTGACTTGAGTTACGATTAGCATGATCTTCATCTTCCAACCGAGCCATTCACATCCCGATCTTTATGATATGGGAGCGCGAACAAGAAGAAAACAGCACGAAACAATCTTTCAAACCCATTCCTCAAAAAAATTCGACCAACACGCGTTGCAACTGCAGAGTGAAAGAAACAATAACGTAGGCGCTAGGATAGTCTCCCCGGAGATGCTAGCCGGTCGATCGATGGCACAAGCGAGTCATAATTTCGTGGGAAGCAAATTGTAACGTGAACGAGCAGATGAGACAGCAGACGAGTCAAAAACAAGAGCGGCACCGAAGAGGATCACGATCGCTCTGCAAGAAGATAAAACCGGGATGGTTTGAGGGTTTTGTTTTTCCCTCATCTAACAATATGTAATATTTTGTTGTGTCGTCGAAATTCGTTCCGGTGCGTAAAGCGAAGGCTTAGGGAAATGATTCCCAGCTTAGATTCATGTCGGTTGGGATTCTCCTCTTTCTTTGTTTTGCTTCGTCGCTTCGAATCGGGGCTGATTATTTTGATTGTTTTTGTTGTTGTGGCTGTTGTCTCGGGTTCGGCTTTTAACGCATAAACACAAAGCGGCCCCTAGGAATGTTGCACGAAAGCAACATGTACTAACATCGCTGGAAGGGATACTAAAATCCACAACACAATTCGATCATCTAAACTGGGCAAGCGCCAGTCCGCCCTCGACCACAGCCCAGCCTAACTGGGTCGTGTGGATTTGTTTGGGGTTGTTCCGCATTGGAAGTCCCTGCACTCTTGCCGCAGGAATCTCGCACGAAAACGTTGAGAAACGGTGCGTAACAGTGCCGATCAAAGCAGCAGCAGCAGCAGCAAAACTGTAAGCCCTCGACAGATCGTTATTAATCGGTGGAGAAAAATGTGCCTAATGCACGCGGGCCAGCGAGCAAATGTGGTTCGGGCTGGTTTGAACTTGTTTGTGGCACTAGAAAACAAGCTATCGAAACGCCGGGGTAGCAGTGTGGGAAATTCCTGATGCACATTCTTTTGCACTTCTGTTTTTCCTGTTCACGTAAAATGTAATCGTTTCCGTCGTTTATCGCCGACCCGCCGCCAAGTCCACCGTGTCCCGTGGTTCATGCAAAACCCTTGCGAGCGTTCGTATCGGTCAGGTCCCTTGCTTAATCGTTCCAGTGGCTGCATAATATGTTATTAATTTATAATTGTAATATGAAAGAGCTACCGTGTGGCGTTGGGTGCCGATGTGATGGTGAAACGGAGTGTAAATTTTTACAAGTTTTTTTGTACTTAAAATTATTATTCAACTGTAAATATTCAATTTCCATTGAAAGCTACTCGAAAATCCAACATGAAAAAAAATAAACAGTACGCAATTTAATGTTACGAAAGAAATGGTTTATCATCGATATTGAATTATATTATTCCAGCACAAAAGAGAGCGTGTCAATACTTAACGTAAATCGCATTCAGCAAGTAATTAAGAAATTATCAACGGGTTGATGGTGTATCGTCAGGCAACAGTTTAACGACGATCGGTGCAATAAATTAAAAATAATGCTCGCACGGTCAAAAGCCCCAAGGATTGACGACAAATTGCTCGCATAATATGACCCGAAAATGGTTCGGTAAAATAAATAGTAAACACATGAGCGACAACCGATCTTCATCGTATATGCAAAACATCGTTCGAGTGGCCTGGGTGGTGCATAAAATCACTTCGACCTTAATTGCACCGCGATTCCGATGCGTTGATGGATGCGTCCGCTGATGGGTAAAAAAGATGACACGATCGACGAAACCTGCAGAATGTAAAAAAAAACCGTCGCTCCGAAAGAATGCTAGTAAAATAAAACGCACTTAACCGATTGCCCAATCGAGCCACTGACACTGCATCAACCACATCTCCGTTGTGCACTCTGCCAGTCTGGGTTGGAATCAATATCTTACCGCTTCTGTCGCTTGCACCGCCATAAAGGTCAATAGTGCACGGGTGCGTTTAATTATACCGGTCAAAAGTGGTAAAAATTGTTCGACTTGTGAAGCACGCGAAATGGAAACAACGCAAAGCATCATCCGAAACCATCAGCTCGGCCAAAGGACACCCCGGGTACGGATGATACACATCCCGCCGAAATAGGCGAAATAAAACTTGACCTCACTCAACGCCGAGATGGTTTCATCATGGCTTTCGGTGATTCTTCCTTCAGTGTGTGTGATCCCTCGGCAACAGAAGGACAACAGTAGAAACCAAAAAAAAATACAACTCAACCTACTCCCGGTACGTTCGCGATGCGACACGTAAATAGGGTATCGTAAAACGTAAAAGTAAATCCACGTAGTGACCTTTACGAGCGGCGTATAATATTCACCCTGGATTGGATAATGATCGAACTGTAACGAGCATAAAACTCGCCGATCGGTGGGATAATTTACGAAAGTGTGTCAAAATCGACTGCATCGTTGCCGGTTATGCGTACAAGTCCTTGAAGGATGCGGAAGGGTTGAAGGTGCGCGGAAGATGGAAGGAGTTTTTTTTCAAATTGAACTTGAAGTTAAAAGTATTGAGGGAAATAATATTGAATTTTGGAATTTGAAGAGCATATTATTCCAGTATTTTAGTGAAAAATTAGTATGAATTGCTCTCAGGTGGTAACATGGATTTTTATGGCAATGATTTATTGGAATTTTATAGTAACGTAAAGAGCAACTGACAACCACTAGGTATTTTATAGTGAGCTTTTGAATGAACTCCAACGTAAATGAACTATTTGTTACTATTTATTTTACAGATACAAAATTAGTCTCAACCGAGTATGCCCGGGATAAGGCAAATAACAAGGAGGAAATGCCTTGTTACCATATTGAATTATAATTCATCACACATGGTGGTGACAATACGGCGCTATGTTGTCATTATGGATTAAATAATACTAAATTAGTTCAGCAATACGTTGAAACTGCCTCTACAATTGAAAATAGTTAACATAACAATTTCATCAAAATCGACACCATTCCTTCTTCCGCTAAAAAATATCACTTTTTCGCATCGATTTTCAGTAAAGGATTAAGGAAGGTGGTAAGAATGCAAACTGTAAACTCAATGTAGGATTTATCGACTTGAGCTGACTACGAATACCATATGCTGGTTTACCATCTTATTTGACGTGTTGTTTACTACTAGGTTTAGAACATCTTGAGACACACCGATCTCACGCCCAGTTCTCATACATTTCTTTCCTGGTCTTTCATAATTATTAATCTCTTCTGGCTATTAATCCCTTGTTGGGCCACATGATGAACATGTGCATCAATATCAAATATTATTCTTGCTTTTTCTTCTTAGGCACTATTACCTCGGGAGTTATCTGAATCTGATTAGTCATACCTACATACGGGGAGACGGTTTGAATTAGAATTGATTCTAACCCAAACAGCAAGCATAAAAAATATCGATCATCTGAATCACGCTACTTAAAATATATTCCGAAGGCCGAAAAATATTTTCTATTCTTTTTTTGACGGCGTTTCAAATATTTTTCGTTTTTTTACGCATTCTTATCCATTTTTTCTGAGACTCTAGAGTTTTGAAGACTTTTTTGCCTGGAGATATTGAGACTTGACGAGAAAATATAAATCAAAAGTTTACACAAATAAATAAACAGAAACATGATAGAATCGTCACAAAGCTGTATTTAACTAGTTTTGAGCATGTTAATCGTCAAGTGAGAGTCAACTTCCAATCCATCAAGATAGATGAGAATAAGTGCCTGTTAAAAGCGCAACTAGGATGCTAGCATTACTTACTTACTTATCAGGCGCTACAACCACTTCGCGGTCTTGGCCTGCTGCAACAATCCTCGATACCGCTCACGGTTTAGCGCCGTCGTCTGCCAATCCAATATCCCGGCCGTTCTGGCGGACGCATCTACGCCATCACTCCATCTCAGTTTGGGCCTACCACGCCTCCTCTGTCCATGTGGACGGCCTAAAAGGACTTTACGGGCTGGGTCGTCCGGTGCCATTCTCATGACATGACCAGCCCACCGGAGCCTGGCGAGCCTAATTCGCTGCACGATGGTAAGATCACCGTACAGCTCATAGAGCTCGTCATTGTAGCGGCTCCTCCATTGTCCTTCCACACATACGGGGCCAAAAATCCTTCTGAGCATCTTCCTCTCGAACGCGGCTAAGAGGGTTTCGTCAGTTTTGGACAGAGTCCATGTCTCAGAGGCGTATGTGAGTACTGGGACTATAAAGGTTTTGTACAGTCCCAGCTTCGTCCGTCGCGACAGGTATTTTGAGTGGAGAAGTTTCCTCAGGCTGTAGTATGACCGGTTGGCAGCCAGCACCCTTGCGCGCAACTCAACGTCTATGTTGTTGTCGGTGCTGACTTTTGACCCCAGATAGGTGAAGTTTTGGACGACTTCAAAGGTGCGATCACCTATCTGTACTTTCTTCCTGGTCCGTAACGCACTCTTATTTCTTGAAGTTCCCGCACTCGTTGGTCTTCCCATGCTTGTTTTTTGGTGCGGTGAACTCTTTTTTCCTCTCGTCTGAGCCGTGAATATTCCTCTGCGCCTGCCCGCGTTCTATGCCGCTGTTGCATTGCTCGGTATGCACAGTTCTTACGTTCGGTCACTTGTCTACATTCATCGTCGAACCAGCCAGATCTGGTGTTGTCCCGACGTGGTGGGAGTGTGGTTTTGGCACAGTTGATTATCTTCGTTTTTAGAGCGATCCACCGTTCGCTCGTAGTTATGTACTCGTTTGTTGGTAGTAGAGCCTCACCTAAAGCGGCTTCGAAAGCCTGTTGGACATGACTGTCCTTTAGGGAGTCCGTGTTGAGGCGAGCCTGCGTGTTAGCTTCACCCCCATTGGCGCGGGGGCGGGCGATTCTGAAACGCATCACTAGGCCAACCAGGTAGTGATCGGAATCGATGTTGGCTCCTCTATAAGTTCTGACGTTTAGCAGGCTCGACTGTCTTCTGCGGCTAATCAACACGTGGTCTATCTGGTTGGAAGTGGCTCCATCCGGAGACACCCACGTAGCTTTGTGGATGTCCCGACGCGCAAACTTGGTACTTCCGACGACCAGATTGCTTGAGGCTGCAAGCTGGACCAATCTACTACCATTATCGTTGCTGTGCTCATGTAGACTGTGACTTCCAATGTATTGGCGGTACATTGGCTCCCTACCGACCTTTGCATTGAAGTCCCCCAGGATGATTTTTACGTCATACCTGGGGCACTGGTCAATGGTTTTTGTGAGGAGGCCATAGAACAGGTCCTTATCCTCCTCGTCCTTGTCTTCGGTAGGGGCGTGAACGTTAATGAGGCTGATGTTGAAGAATCTGCCTCGCATGCGCAGGGTGCATAGCCTATCGTTGATAGCCTTGAAGCCGATGATCTCGGATTTCAGCCGGGGGCCTACGGCGAAACCCGTTCCGAACATGTGGTGGCGGTCGTGGCAGCTATAATAAATGTCGTAGCGGTTGCTGCCACGCCTGTTATGCACACCATTCCCTAGCCAGCGAATCTCTTGCAGTGCTACGAGGTCCATGTTTAGTGTGGCTAGGGCGTCATCTAGTTGCCTCAAGGCTCCGGCTCTGTAGAGAGTGCGTACGTTCCATGAGCCCATATAAATCGTAGTCCGGGGGCGGTGCGGGGGTCTAAAATCGTTGAATCCGGGTCTCGTAATATTGCTGTAGCTTTCCGTAGTCGTGGATTTACTTGAGACAGGGTGACTGGCCCTGCGCTCAAGCCCCCAGTACCTCTGGAGGGCCTCGTGGTGGTTGGGTTTTTCGTCTGGTAACCCACCCGACGTTCAGGCAGTCCGGTTGCCCGGTCTGCCCACCCCCCTCCTGTTCAGCCGTGCTCCACCATCCGCCCAAGGGGTTGGGACTGGCCCGTTTACCCAAGCTTGGATATACGGTGAAGCAGGTTACCACTCTGCACGACGGGGACGTGACGGAATAGGAGTTGAGTAGGAGAGCCTATGTAACCCTTTGCAGGGTCTCGGGTCCTACCCCATTAGCAGAGTAAGCAGAGGATGCTAGCATTATATGTTGTATTTCTAAAGTATGATCTTCTTCTTCTTCTTTCCTGGCCTGCTCCTACGGAGCACGTCTTGTAGACATGGCCTGGCGTCCAATCAGTTTCCAGGAAACTCGGTCCATGGCTGCACTCCTCCACCCCCGGCTGCATCCGATATCCCTCAGGTCTGACTCCACTTGATCCAGCCAACGAGCTCGCTGTGCTCCTCTGCGCCTCGTGCCGAACGGGTCACTGACGAGCACCTTCCTGGCAGGGCATGAGTCCGGCATCCTCATCACGTGCCCCAACCAGCGTTTCCTTCCGGCTTTGACAACCGTCAGGATGTCTGCATCGTCAAACAGCTCAGCTAGCTCGTGGTTCATTCTCCTTCTCCACACGCTCTGCTCGCACACACCGCCAAAGATAGTCCGTAGCACCCGCCGTTCGAGAATGGCGAGTGCATTGGCGTCCTCTGCCAGCATAGTCCAGGACTCGTGCCCGTAGAGGACTACCGGCCGTATCAGAGTACGATATATGGCGCATTTCGTGCGTTGTTGGAGTCTTCTGGATCTCAGGAGTTTGTGGAGTCCGTAGTAGGCACGATTCCCCTGAACAATGCGTCTTCGGATTTCGCTGCTTACGTTGTTGTCAGAAGTTACGTTCGTGCCAAGGTAGCAGAACTCCTCTACTGTCTCAAGATCGCCGCCGTCAATCAATACTCCGACAAGCAGGTACTTTGTCTTCGTCGCATTGATCCTCAATACAATCTTATCGGCCTCGCGTTTCAGTCGGGTGTACGCTTCGCACACCGCCGCAGATGTTCGCCCGATGATGTCGATGTCATCCGCGAAGCCAAGGAATTGGAGAGACCGGGTGAAAATCGTGCCCCGGATGTCGATCGTAGTCCATGAAAGCTTTTTTTTGGCTTCTTTAACTACTTCCTTTGAATTTCCTAATTTCCATTTGCAATACTAAGTCTACAAAATATTTGCTTCTAGAATTAAATGAGGGACGGCCCAGTGGTGTATACGATAGTGGACTGACTATACAGGACTGACTATCCAGCTACGGGTAAAACCAAGTAAAAAAAAACTAGAAATAGCAAGCCAAGACCTACTGAAGTTTTAGAGCCAAAGAAAAGGAAAAAGAAGATTTAAATGAACAATGAGAATGTTAAAAGACATAATATTATCATATTTCTTGTATGAAAGGTATGATTTTAAATGAAACATGTTCACAACGATATGTTAAGAATATGTTAAGTATTGGATAATTCTGTTTAAGTTACTAGGACCATTCTTTTTCGATTTTTTATTCTTCTTCTGTTAGTACACAATCTAGAGCTCTTGGCCTTTCGATATAGCATTTTTCATTTGATTTTGCCAGTTACTTCGTACGGAAGGACCATATCTGACGGGATTTGATACCTGGTTTTGTCGTGCGAAAAAATGAAATCGTTTAAACTGCAAAATTTACTTGCAAATCTATACTCCATATACTGGAACTTCATTCATTTTCACCTTCGACCTCATTCTTCAGGCCTCATGTACTCTTTATAAATCAGTTTAATATCTATAATGTATATATTATATTTTAAATCTTTACTTTTGATTAGTAACTCGATTGTATGTTTCTGCGATTATTAGTTAGATGCCCCTAAACAACTGTACTTAAATTATCCCAGTCGAAAGGATGCTAGGCAATGATAATCTATTACAAAAAATAGTTTCTTGAAAATCTGTATATTTTAGAAAATGGAAAACTTGCAAATTTTTTTTCGCTACAGTAATTGTAGAAGAGAACCAGGGAATCCAACGGGAATTGACTATCCGGCTACTGGTATAAAGAAGTCAAGGAAGGTACTAATGGCACGCCCAGCTGTCCCTAACGAGATTATAGTACCACAGAAGAAGAACTTTTCTTTTTAATACCAAATCGTCATTATCCTCATTTAATGGTTACGTTTATTTCATTTGAGTACACATTCGCCTACACAGTGTAGGTACACAAAAAAAAAGAAAGAAATGTATTATTAAATACTAAATCAAGACTATTTGAATAGTTACAAAATCAATTTATTTTGACTACCATTTTTCAGGATGCAATGATTCATTTTTCATGATGCTTTAAACCCATCATCTACAAAGTTATGGCATGCAACAATTTGTTCAGCTGTCCCAAGTGCGCCTAGTTTCGTTCTCATCGCATCCATCCAGCTGCTCTATTACTTCACCCACGTCACTTTATACACCGGCCACACTGTTGAACAGTGCCGCTGGTGTCGATTTCCAAACGCGTGCATGTGTTTTTCTCATTCAGGTTTGTCTTCACCCGAAACCTGTAAACACAAGCCAAGCGTGCCGATGTACTTTGTGCTGTGGGAATCGACCGCACATCCAAGGCCGTACACATTCAGCCAGCGTGCCAGCGAGCCCTTCCGAGCCAGGCCGTGAGGAGTCTGCAAAATGAATCCGTCACGACGAGCGTAGAGTGGTTCGGCACGATGATAATGGTGCTCTGCAAATGAGCTTCCTTTACTGTTTGCTCATCGAAAACCGTTGTAAAAGCGTCCGAGTCATTATAGCAGATCAATTCGGTAGTCCCTTGTTAGATTTATTTGACAGTTTTGTAGGTGAAACTGTGAGTGTGGTGTGTGGTTTTGCTTAGAAAAGACCTTATTTTGAGGATCTCCAAGTCATGTGCAAGTGTTTCGGGTATTTGCGTACGGAATCAGCAAAAGAAACCTTTCATCAATTCCATCTAAACCTATATTTACACTGCACGCGTCAGCAAGTGTCAGCGGCTCTATAAAAAGCAACCTTTTTTCAGTCTGTTTCGTTCATCAATCGTTGCAGAAGTAGCTTTCAAAGTCAACCAACATCTTCTGTTAAATGCCTTAAGAAAAGGGAAAAACGAAAGTTTTTACAAGAGAAGTAACAAAACACAAGTTCTCAAATGTAGATCGTTGAAAATAACATTTAACACGTTGTAGGTTTTGTCCTATTGGGGCGGCATCCAAGTGCCACTCGTTCTGGAGTCGATCGGCAATCGATCAACAATCGTACCGTTGCGTCAAAAAAAGCGACAAACTCTTCTCCCATACGATCAGCACGAGAAACACACTCAGTTTTTCCCCAACCGATGCGTGACGATGAATCACGTCGTGTGGCCTTGGAATGTGAGTGTACGCATCGCAACGGCGGCGCTCGGCGTTTTCCTTCTGGCAGACGGTGCGAAAGCAGAATCTGACTGACAGCTGTCAAGGATGGGGAGATGTTATAAAGGGGAAGAAGATCTCAAACTCGAGCGGAGATTTGCGTTTAATTAAACGGCTTGAAGCAGAGCGAACCATCACCGGCTGAGTGACATTGATACTTGGTCTGGTAATTGGGTGTTTCGGTGTGTCATTTTTGTGGATGGTATTCACTTGCGGACTCTTGAACGGTTGAAGGCAATCATTGCTGTCCTAATGAGGCAGATGGATGCTCTGCGATGGCTGAAAGCGTCTGTGCTGCAGTGGACGAGCAGCAGGAGCAATGCAGAACACACTCGCACACCTTCGATAGATCATCAACACAGCTCCTGAGGTGGTCTGAGGCCGAGGTTAAGAACGAGCCGATGTGCTGGAATTTCCAACGAAGCTTCTACTGTGCGAGGGTCAAACGTCACACTGACAAGTTTTCATTATTCTAATAACGGTCTATCCGAATGCATGTCACACCGACCCATCAGTAGAACTTCGCCCGGGTCGTGTATCATCTTCGTCGGTGCCGTTTGTTGTCACGATTGCTTTGCCGAGTAGTGTCGAAGGTGAACTCGTTCCGTTGCAGTTGCACAATTCTTGTGCCACAGCGCCTGTCAATATATCGATCCATCAGCGGCTGGGTGGGACGATGGATGACAGGCGGATCATAATCACTCCCGTGCGGACACTTGAAAGCGAGCGAGCTGGTAAATAAACAGCAACAGTTTATTCATTGCCATTGACTCACATTCCATGCAATTTTTTTTTGCGTAGGAAGAAGGTGTCATGTACTATATATAAAAGAATGTCTAGTACGCTTACGTACGCAAGATGTCTGTTTGTTTCTCTTCTTCTTCCATTTTTTTCGATTTATTTCAATTCATCAAAGCTTTCAATTGCTCATCACAGTTTTTGAACTTTCATATCTACTTTATATTTTTTTTCGTTTTCGTTTAGTATCCCATTCTTAAAGAAACGAAGTTCAGTTACGTATAAACTTAAACCAAAGAAGTGAGAAATGACAGGCTCCTTTGAGGTTTATGGCACATAGAAGAAAAATGTGTTTTATTATGGTACAATTCAAAATTAACATCTATCCTACAAGAGTGTAATTATGCCTAGATTACAGTGTAGCACGTAGGATTCAACAGACAGGATGTAATGTTTTAGATTTTTGAATATCATAATTCGTAGTCAGAGTAAAAAAGAAAGAGATTCTTTTCAGGAAAATTCTGACACACACAAAAAATTGTTTCATGTTTCAAGTTACACTGACCCAACAGTTTGGTAGATTAGGCAGTGAAACATTCACACGCAAATTCACAGCACTGAGCAGATTTGATATGTCACTCTAGATATTGATTAAGCTTCCCACAAACAAGCGTTGGGCGTTCCTTCGTAGTGACTGAAACGAGAGTGACTGCAGACTTAACAATGGACATCAACAGGCGTGATACGGTCATACATATGTCACCAGGTCTCCTTGGAGAAGCCTCATAGCAAATTGTGTAGCATTTCTCTGAACTACCTCAATACGCTGACTCCATGTCCTAAGGGTCATCAAACAGTACTAGCATATTACAAACGTTGCTGAACTTGTAAATAAATCGAAAAAAATGATGGGACACTTCTTATTGGTGACTCTGAATAGAATCTCTAACATCCGGTTTGCATAATTGATATCTGGCATGTATCTCAAAATATTTTACACAGCCAGTGCATGTTCCGCTATAGTGTAATTGTATCGGACTTCGAGGAAGAAGACCTCGAGCACGACATAACATGACAATTATCAACAGATAGCGAGAGCAGGTTTCGAATGCATCAGAAACTTAAAATGTCTAGGGCTTGCTGAACAGGTACACAGTCATTAACGTACTAAACGCCAGCTAAAAGCTTAACATCATTAGCGTACATCAATATCTTGTAGGGCGAGCCGTGGTAAGGCGACATTACTAAAGCGACAGCAAGCATAACAGAGGTCCAATACGCAAGATAAAATGCTTTCAACTTTAACACTGAAGTGATATGATTTAGCTTCGCAACCAAGATGGAATGGAATAGGATGCATTGACAACAGTATAAACAACGTGAACTTGGTACACGGCGTCCAGTTCTTGCTTACAAAACTAGAAAAATTTGTTGAGGTTAGTAAATGGAAAGCGCTCCGCTACTAAGCTTACAGGACAAAGGTAGCTTTGCGTACAGCTGACATCAAAGAGTCGTGAAACATGATCTCGGACATTGTCTTCGCTCAAAGTGATGTTTCATTTAATTTTCTTACAGTTAACATAATTTTAAAATGTTCATGTTAGAGTAGAAATTTAAAAAGTATTATATTCCTTCTTTACAAATCTCAAAATTCTAAACCAAGTAAATAATAAAGTTTTAATACATGAGAGTAGATGAAAGAAAATATCATTCAACAAACAAACAATTGAAACTACTTTAAACATGAAAAAATGTCAAGCAAACATACTGTACATCTTTTTTAATTAAATGTGAAGAGGTGTGTTTGAATAATAAGATCTTTTATTTTTTCAACAAATACTCTCGATCCAAATGGCGAAACAACAGTAATAAACCATAAACAAAATAAAACACACTTCCCATGTCGCTCATCGCATCACCAACAGGCAAAAGGTGCGACCAAACAATCTCACGAATAAAGAACCACGGAAAGGTTGGCGTGGCGCCTATCATATCCACAGCTGATCATCACCACAGCTCTGACTCTTCAGCACCCGATCATCGAAACGAAAGCAAAAGTGAAGGAAAACGCAACCCTCTGCTCAGAGCTGGGAGGGGTAGACTAGACGAATTCCCACCCCATCAAAAAGCCGATCGTGGCACGAGCTCCAACAAAAGCTCCCCATGAAAGCTCCGATCGAGTTCGACGATCGCGATCCTTCGTCGCTGTTTGGTGCGGTTTCGCTTTCGTTGCTGATCCAACACACGGCGTGGGGGATCGTTTGGCATGTCTTTCTTCGGCACGGCACCACTCGGTACCAGTCGTTCGTTGTCTTTCGCTCGTTGCGGTCACCCGTTACCACTAGCAGCGAGATTTAAAATCGGGCTTCCCCCCATTGCGCGGGTGCGTGCGTTGGTACTGGTTCGCGTGTTTCTTGCACCACTCGGGGTCGTGGTTGCAAATGCGTGCGTTGCGGAGTGTTTTACTGTGGCTGGTGGGTTTGTTTTTCTCGCGTGAATGTTTGCTGTGCTTTTCTGCGTCACTTTTCACGAGCAATTGCTCGTTTGTTTGTTTGGCGTTAATGGCGAGTGATTTTGGAAGTTAAAAAAAACACACACACACACAAAAGGTGACGACCGCGTGAAGGATAGGTTCGAGTGTCTTAGAAACGGTAGCACGACACCTATGTTGTGCGTGTGAACAAACGGTTTCATGGACAAAGAAAGAAGCAGTGCCCGCAGCTAGTGTTTGCCTGACCTCGGACAAACGTTGGTGCATTAAAGTGACGAAAGATGTGAAAGGAAAACTGGTTGATGGAAAAACCGTACGAAAAATCGCTTCAGTGTAAGGTGTTTTTGGTGAAAAGTAAATTGGGCACTGAGTTCTTCGTTATAATACTTTATTTTGTGAATAGTAAAACAAAACAGTAATTTGTTGACAGTGTTTAAGAAGTAAGAAACTGATCATGAAGTTATCTGAAGTTGAATGTTAAGATATTATTACTGTTCATTTAAGAATTCATCACTAGTATTACTTGCATTACTAATCAGTTTATTATAATACATTATCATCAATTCTAAAAATTAATCAAGAGGTTCATTAAATTCTCTGCATTATAAATATAAAATCTTTAAAACCAACTCTATTAGTGTGACTTGAACTTTATCTGAAATGTGGAGTTTTCGATTCAGTTTAATGTTTGTTTGCAATATTTTTGTAATTAACACTATTTTTTGAATAATTCAAGTAATCTTTCGCTGCTCATTCCACTGCAAAAAAAAAATTGAACTTCAAGTTCCTTTTTCACTTAATTGTATCAAAATATTTTACTTTTTGAATTTATTTTTCTGTCCCATAAATCGAAGCTTAATGCTCGTTAAACTTAGCTTGATTAATTTCACTGCTTCACTACTTTATGCCGGCGGTTAGTTCCCGTCACAGTTTCGCTTAACCAAACAAAGCCATCGTAAAATGTCACAATATTGATCGTTTTCATCCAATTTGTTCGCTTTCCCATGTTTGTTGTGCCCTTGTCCGTCCGGCGTTTATTAGGCGATAAAAAGTATTTAGTGAAGAAAGTGAAACCAGAAACGGCAAGCCTTCACCGTATCAAACAGTGTCTCGTTTGTTAAGGAAGGAACGCGGTAGCGAACAACGGCTACCCAATAAATACATACTTCCGAAAAATAAAACACTTGTGTGTGGAGGCTGAAACAATGGTAAACAAACAATACAACGTACATAATCCGAAGCTGCACAAATCGAAATCCGGCCCGGGTGGTGGGTCCGGAAGTGGTAGTAGCAGTGGACATAGCTCGCCGTCCCCGTTGCGCAGTTGCTATCCGATCATTTCCACGCGTCCGACCGGGGCCACCGACGAGGACGGATTTTCCGTGGAAAGCGACAGCAACAATATGTCCGATCGACAGTCGGTCAAGAGCGGAGGTGGCAGTAACGGTTACGGTGGTGTTGTGGGACACCCCCGCCAGCTACCACCACCACCTCCTCCACCGACCCATCGGCATCGTGGCACGCAAAGTAGCCAGCCACACCAGCAGCAGCAGCAGCAGCAACAGCAACCGCAGAACAATTTAAATGTGAGCCGCCGTTCGGCTTCGGCGGAGCTGGTGCGTGGCCCAGAGGAGGACGACGAGGGGCTGTACGGACGCAACATTCAGTTCTACAGCGAGGGTCGGGGAGTTGGCGAAACGGACGTGGTGGGTGAAAGTGGACATATCGGACGGTTCGGTTACGGACATGGCGGCAAGGAGTTGACCATCAGTGACATTGGCCGATTTCAGTACATACTGCAGATGGATCGTGAAGTGGTAAGTGGTTTCATTAGTTTTCTCTCAATATTTATAGCTCGTATGTTTTTAGAATTAGATTAATTAATTATTAAGGGCGGCCCGGTGGTGATGCGACAGCGGCGCCGGTCTTCACACGGCAGGACCGGGGTTCAAGTCTCATCTGGGCCGTTCCCCCATAGTGAGGATTGACTAACCAACTATGCGGTATCAATTAGTCTAGTAAGCCAGAAATGGCAGGCATGACCTTTAAGAGGTCGTAAGGCCAAGAAAGAAGAAGAGAATTATAAGAAGAAGGGATTAAACAGCCAATCCATAAAATGCTTAACATGTAGAGTGCTAAATGCTAGGAGATGCGTTTAGTACGTCACCTAGGATTCTTCGACCTGAAAATAGGGCTTAAAGATTCTTACTCTACTGCAAGAAGCTCCTAAATCTCCGATGGGTTTTCTGATGGGTTCATCAACTGTAAAACTTTATTTTGCTCAATGGTATGTTGAATAGTTATAAGATTTTATGACCTATTCTGAACTTCGACTGATCAGAATTAGCTAGAATTCTATCAGAATAGTTCTCTCGTAATGAGGAACTGCTATTCAGCTACGTGGCTCAATTGGTCTAGTACGTCATTATATAGGATTGGCAGAACCTAGCAGGTCATTAAGTCAAGAAGGAGAAGATGCCAATTAAATGACATTAGTAGGATGAAGGGATCCATTTGACCACATCCCTTGTTAACCATCTGCATAACACAACGTCAATAATAACTATGTATCCAGTCACAAAGCAATGATATCTGCGTCTTTTATGTATAGTTTCTCAAAGGTATAATAATATGCAGGAGTTAAAAAAATACTAAGGCACGGTTATATCCTAGCAGACTCTTGTTAAGAAATAAAGGATTTATGAAATTCAAAAGTCTCTGAAAGTTTGATAGAATATTATTATTAATAAGTTTCCTTAGTGTTTTACACACCAAAAGAAGTAACAATCATAGTTTTTTTTTTCTAGCGAGCTTAGACATTCCAGAATGTACGCTCTCCAAAGATCGAACCAGACCTAATCCTTCGCCACTTGAAGATGATAATTGCACACATTGTGAACTTGACCCCATATATTGGTCTGTATTTAAGATGGGCTATATCAATGTTCAATAAGATCAAATTGCTTTTCAACTCATTTCCTGTTAAATTATACAGTTTTTAATCATCCAGAAGGCATCGTTCTTCTTTCAATAATTATTTGAATATTTCCTTCATCAAACACATACGTGCTATTTTGCATGCTTGTGATATTGGAGAGTTAAATTTGAGCGATTTATTTTGTACTAAGCTAACAAAGCGTGACTGTTCAAGGATGCGTATAAAGAAAATTGGATAGGAAAAGATTTCAATCTACCAAAACGGCAAGCCCATCGTGGATCGGTCCAATCAACGTCTACAACACAGGAGATTAGTTTTGTGACATTTACGAGACCAACGGTACACCACCAAACGTCACACGAAACACACAAGACAAGAAGCGCACCCATGATTTGCCGGGCTACCGATGTTGTCTTTGTTCGTCTGCAATCGAAGGAAATATCAAATCAAACGGTTCGACTTTCCCACCAACGCAGACACCAATCAGTTCGCACGCAATATCACACCGATCGGTGGCCACTTCCGTTCCCAAAACTCGGTGGCGTATTAAGACATCGAGTAGCACGAGGGTCGTCGCAATGATGATTTGCGCGTATGGCCTCGATCTGTCCAAAATCTCATCAGCCGAATAAATGGGCTAGAGTTGGTTGGTCCATTTTTGGTGATTTTGTTTTTCCAATACAAATACTCGTGTATGTTTGAGTGTGTGTGTGTGTGTGTGTCCGTGTGTCCGTCCTTTGTTCGACACTTGCAGCAACATGCAGCGTGCTTGAATACGCGCATAAGCGTACATCGTAATGTGGTTCGTTTTCACACCGGCCGCCTCGTTGGGTGTAGCCGTGGTAAATAAAAATCCACCAAAAATTCGGCATCCCTACCCAACCGTGCACTATCTGATGGGTAATCAATCAATGTGTCATGCAAAATTAGCTCTTGCTCTTGTTTCTTTCGGTGCGTCCGGACAAAGGGAACGAGAGGGACGTACGTACGGGAATGCGTAATTGGACCGGTGGGACATTACTGATGTAATGTCGTACCTTTGGGCGGACTGATGTATGGGATATTGGGTGTGTTTCTTAATTTTTGTTTTCGCACGAAAATGTCACAGACACAGACCTCAAAAGTAGGTGAAGATGGTGAAGTTCATTCACAGCGTGTGTCTGCTTGGACAATGCGTTTGCGGTGCAGAAATGTTGCATCACCGGTTTGTATTGGTCTTTTTTTACAGCCGAGCATTTACATTTTGTAGTGAAGGCCGGTGTAACAAGACATGTAAAGTTTGGGTAAAGTGAAGCTTACAAATGTGTTGCTGAATATTTTACACAGCAAGCAAAACTCTAAATTTTAAGTAGAGCAGTAAGATTTTTAAAGAACAACCAAACATTTTGATATTACTTAATTTAGGTACTTAGTTTTGACTGTGCTCTCAATGATGCATTACAGGGTTTCGATCCATATAATTGCACATTTCATCCCGTATCAAGCAAGTTTGAATCACTTAGAATAGATTTGCAATCCATTGGCGGCGAAATTCGGTTGCTGAGAAGGAATTTGCAAAAATAATAGAGCAAATGTTAATCATATAGGGGATTTTACGAATACAGCGGCGGGAAGATGCAATCGGTTCAACCTGCCAAATCAGTTCAATCTTTGAACCCTACAAGTGTCAGTCATTTGTTTACTGTGTTCGTAAAATCCCCTATATGATTAACATTTGCTCTGTTATTTTTGCAAATAGCTTCTCAGCAACCGAATTTCGCCGCCAATGGATTGCATATCTATGCTAAGTGATTCAAACTTGCGTAATACCGGATGAAATGTGCAATTATATGGATCGAAACCCTGTATTTGACAAAAGACCAGAACCAGAAGCAATATCTTGATCAAGTTTTCGTGCATATCCTTAAACGGTTTAAGCTCTCTTGTCTCAAATCTTGTTTTGGTCATTTTTAGAATGATAGAATTTTGTTAGATTATTCTTCTAAAGTTTGTTGCCATTATTTGTCGTTTAATTTGATTCAGTTTCATTTGATTGCGTTGTGCAAAATAGGCCTGCAATATCTTCCAAAAAAGATTAATTTGACTCAGATTGGCATATCAGAAAATTTAAGAAAGCGTTAAGAGTTGCTGTGCGTTATGTACCAAAACTATAGCTAAGAATATTTTGCTAATTATTTGGAGTCATTATCCCAAAACTGTTGGGTTTTGTTGGAATTTTGTTTTCGGTACTAAGATAATTTCAGATGCAAATACAATTTAAACATATTCTCAATTAAATGAAAGTTTCTCAGAAAGTTCTTTCGTTTTCTTTGGCGAAATCTAACTTCTGCTCTTCTTATAAAAAAATATATCCTAAGGCGTTATTGCTGCATTTTGGAACTGTATAGAACCTTTATAGTTTAGAGTCCAGCACTCACATACGCCTCTGAGACATGGATTCTGTCTTAAATTGACGAAAGCCTTTTAAGGCTTCTCATTGAAGAGAAAGATGCTCAGAAGATTGATGATGGCCCCGTATGTTTCAAAGGACGATGGAAGACTTGTTACAAGTTGTGCGAGTTGTGGATCATATCATGACAATGGCACCATATGACCCAGCCCCTATGGTTCTTTTAGGCTACCTACATGGCAAGCCTAGGCTGAGAAGGAGTGATGGCTTTAATGCTTCCGACAGCATGGACTTGATACAATGGGTAGACGATGGTGCTAGACCTCGTCTAGAGTTACGAGGATTTCTAGAGCAGATCAAGAACGCGAAGCGGATGAAGCACTGATGTCTACTAGTGCCTAGGATTCTCATAATTATAAAGGATGTTAAGAGATAGTTAAAACCATTCGTTGTCAAGCATTTTTTTTATAACTTTATACACGTTTTTGTACCTGACAATGAAGTCAACAGCATGAGTCATGCTCTTCTATACATTAAAAAATGTATCCTTTTTCCGAACCAAGAAACGTTTGCTTATGCAATTCGTTTGGACTGCACCCACAAACAAGATTTCAATCAAACCTCCATCTACTCTTTTCGATCTAATACTTCGCAATCGATGTGTTTGCGATGTTTTTTTTTCTTCTGCTTTTGCTTCTCCCCAACAATTCCTTTTCGGCCAACATACCAACGCTTCCAAGCAGGAAGTATTTTCCACACCTCGTTATGACACCCTTCCACATCAGCCGGGTCAATGCGGGTCGGTTTCGATGCCAAATTCAACAACTTCTTCACTGTTCCTAACGGTCGGTGCGGCCAGTGTCCAAAATCGCAACACAATACGTTCGACATCCAATGGGCAACCAAAATGCTCGTATGCTCGCACTCAAGTCATAAATACTTCGACAGCCGTGGCGCTCCCGAAGAGCTGGTGGCGCGACGAACGGACGGACGGATGACGGATCTTAGCGCCCTCAAATCTTTAATTGGGCACGGGTCTTAAGCCGGGTGTGCGTGTGTATGTGCCCAAGATCACGGCACGTCTTCAAGTACGTTGCACGAGCCCGAGGAAAAAGGGAGGGGCGACAGAGGGAGGGACGTGTCATAGGCTGTACGGCGGGAATGGCAACCACAATGAATGATTTGCATTGTTCGTGGTGAGAGTCGAATCGTGCGATTTGGATTGGTGAGCTTCAATAAAAGGAAATTGGGTAATGGATTATTTAGGAGAAAATGGACGAAGATTAGCGAAAGAATCGCCATCTCGTACCGGATTTGCTGGATTTGGTTACGTTTTGTTTAATTGTAGCTATAGATTTGGACTTTTAAAACGGCTTGAACGTATAATATTTCCGTTTTGGGATATTATTATATTTTAACTGACTGTGAACAATCTTCCTACAACAACCATTTAAACTTTATTTTAGTTCTTTGAGCCTCTTTAAAATAAATCAATAATACTATACTATTCGACCCACTCTACATTCATTTCTAGTTATCAAAATTATCTAGTTAGAGCAATCAACTCGTGTCTTCTCTATCTTCTCTCTTTTTCTTACTTACTTACTTATCAGATGATCTAGCACTATCATCTGCTAATCAATTATCTCGGAAGTGCTGGTGGTCGAATTAACTCTTCTAGAAGTTGATCTTCTAGAAGCTTCTGTGCTGATTGATTGCTAAGAGTGTTTACTTAGTGTTAACACTATGCCATCAGCGTCAGCCAACATCTAGATTAACATGCAGAAGATGCCTCGGAGATTCTCGGATGGTCTTCGTTAGTGCCAGATTGAAGAGGAAACAAGCAAAACCGTCTGCCTGGCGCAGGCCTTTGGTGGTAACACAGGGCCCACAAGTTTGGATACCAAAGAAGCTCATTGCGTAATATAGTTTTACCATGCGTTTTTAAAGTCTATGTAGAGATATTAGATATGCATGTAGTTGCTGATCCGTCACCTTCATTAAGTGTACCGTAATAATTATTGATTTTCGCTACACGTATCAAACATCATAAAACTAATTTTATGGTCCTAATGGATCATATCATGACAATGGCACCATATGACCCAGCCCCTATGGTTCTTTTAGGCTACCTACATGGCAACTTGATACAATCATGGCATGGACTTGATACAATCGGTAGACGATGGTGCTAGACCTCGTCTAGAGTTACGAGGATTTCTAGAGCAGATCAAGAACGCGAAGCGGATGAAGCACTGATGTCTACTAGTGCCTAGGATTCTTATAGTTATATTAAAGGGATATTAAAATGTAGTTCAAACTATTCGTTGTCAAACTTATTTTTATAACTTTATACACGTTTTTGTACCTGACAATGAAGTCAACAGCATGAGTCATGCTCTTCTATACATTAAAAAATGTATCCTTTTTCCGAACCAAGAAACGTTTGCTTATGCAATTCGTTTGGACTGCACCCACAAACAAGATTTCAATCAAACCTCCATCTACTCTTTTCGATCTAATACTTCGCAATCGATGTGTTTGCGATGTTTTTTTTTCTTCTGCTTTTGCTTCTCCCCAACAATTCCTTTTCGGCCAACATACCAACGCTTCCAAGCAGGAAGTATTTTCCACACCTCGTTATGACACCCTTCCACATCAGCCGGGTCAATGCGGGTCGGTTTCGATGCCAAATTCAACAACTTCTTCACTGTTCCTAACGGTCGGTGCGGCCAGTGTCCAAAATCGCAACACAATACGTTCGACATCCAATGGGCAACCAAAATGCTCGTATGCTCGCACTCAAGTCATAAATACTTCGACAGCCGTGGCGCTCCCGAAGAGCTGGTGCCGCGACGAACGGACGGACGGATGACGGATCTTAGCGCCCTCAAATCTTTAATTGGGCACGGGTCTTAAGCCGGGTGTGCGTGTGTATGTGCCCAAGATCACGGCACGTCTTCAAGTACGTTGCACGAGCCCGAGGAAAAAGGGAGGGGCGACAGAGGGAGGGACGTGTCATAGGCTGTACGGCGGGAATGGCAACCACAATGAATGATTTGCATTGTTCGTGGTGAGAGTCGAATCGTGCGATTTGGATTGGTGAGCTTCAATAAAAGGAAATTGGGTAATGGATTATTTAGGAGAAAATGGACGAAGATTAGCGAAAGAATCGCCATCTCGTACCGGATTTGCTGGATTTGGTTACGTTTTGTTTAATTGTAGCTATAGATTTGGACTTTTAAAACGGCTTGAACGTATAATATTTCCGTTTTGGGATATTATTATATTTTAACTGACTGTGAACAATCTTCCTACAACAACCATTTAAACTTTATTTTAGTTCTTTGTAATATTTCCGTTTTGGGATATTATTATATTTTAACTGACTGTGAACAATCTTCCTACAACAACCATTTAAACTTTATTTTAGTTCTTTGAGCCTCTTTAAAATAAATCAATAATACTATACTATTCGACCCACTCTACATTCATTTCTAGTTCTCAAAACTATCTATTTAGAGCAATCAACTCGTCTCTATCTTCTCTCTTTTTCTTACTTACTTACTTATCAGGCGCTACAAGCGCTTGCATTTGTTCCAACAATCCTTGATAACGCTAACGATCTAGCACTATCATCTGCTAATCAATTATCTCGGAAGTTCTGGTGGTCGAATTAACTCTTCTAGAAGTTGATCTTCTAGAAGCTTCTGAGCTGATTGATTGCTAAGTGTGTTTACTTAGTGTTAACACTATGCCATCAGCGTCAGCCAACATCTGGATTAACATGCAGAAGATGCCTCGGAGAGTCTCGGATGGTCTTCGTTAGTGCCAGATTGAAGAGGAAACAAGCAAAACCGTTTGCCTGGCGCAGGCCCTTGGTGGTTGCACAGGTCCCACAAGTCTGAATTCTAAAGAAGCTCATTGCGTAATATAGTTTTACCATGCGTATTTAAAGTCTAGGTAGAGATGTCTTCGTTTTCGAAAACCTTCTATCGTTTAAGATAAATAAAGCATTCTTATGACATACCTGGAAGTTTTAAATGTTCGTAAAGAACAAAAAAAGATTATTCGAAGTTGAAAAGACATTATAGTCTTGATACTATGAAAGGATAGATTAAATGGTTGGTAATCACAAGTTTTAAAGTTTATGAGAGTATAAAAACTCTTCAGCTTCATAAAACGTCATAATTTAACTCTTTTGATTTAGTGGTGTTATAATAAAACAGGAACAAATGATTTTTGAGATTGGTGCTTCGTAAAAAAAATGTTTAAATCCGATATTTAATTTCATTAAAAACACATCAGCTTGCCATTTCATTTGATCTTTTAAATAACACTTAAACTCTTTAATGAAACCAATTTAACGTTTGTGTTCTATCGTTTCCTGCCTTAAACTACCAAGAAAGGTCGCCCAACATCATCACTCATTTGCATAGCATTCGTCTAGAAAACTGAGCCCTATTCGTTACGTTTCCTACCAGCCACATGATGCCAGATGCTCCTCCATTCTCACCTACCCCGCTTCCTACCATCCCAACGATGCGCATATTTCACAGGGCACGGGCTTACGAACCGTTTGCCTGGCGCAGGCCCTTGGTGGTTGCACAGGTCCCACAAGTCTGAATTCTAAAGAAGCTCATTGCGTAATATAGTTTTACCATGCGTATTTAAAGTCTAGGTAGAGATGTCTTCGTTTTCGAAAACCTTCTATCGTTTAAGATAAATAAAGCATTCTTATGACATACCTGGAAGTTTTAAATGTTCGTAAAGAACAAAAAAAGATTATTCGAAGTTGAAAAGACATTATAGTCTTGATACTATGAAAGGATAGATTAAATGGTTGGTAATCACAAGTTTTAAAGTTTATGAGAGTATAAAAACTCTTCAGCTTCATAAAACGTCATAATTTAACTCTTTTGATTTAGTGGTGTTATAATAAAACAGGAACAAATGATTTTTGAGATTGGTGCTTCGTAAAAAAAATGTTTAAATCCGATATTTAATTTCATTAAAAACACATCAGCTTGCCATTTCATTTGATCTTTTAAATAACACTTAAACTCTTTAATGAAACCAATTTAACGTTTGTGTTCTATCGTTTCCTGCCTTAAACTACCAAGAAAGGTCGCCCAACATCATCACTCATTTGCATAGCATTCGTCTAGAAAACTGAGCCCTATTCGTTACGTTTCCTACCAGCCACATGATGCCAGATGCTCCTCCATTCTCACCTACCCCGCTTCCTACCATCCCAACGATGCGCATATTTCACAGGGCACGGGCTTACGCTGGCCGACATTACTCAAAACTGTGCCCAATTTTGTAATGTCAGTGGAGCACACCGTGCACCAGCCGTGTGTCTTCGGTGTTTTTGTGTGTTGTGTACGTGTGTGCTGCAGCTGCTTTTTGTGTGATGTTTTGTTATAAACCGTTTACGTATCTTCCCTGTCAATCTGTTTATGTTGGCAATCACTGGCAGTTTACGTTGCCGTGAAGGAGGGTGATCACGAAAGGAAGGTTACAAACAAACCAACCAACCAACCAACAAAAAAAGCTTCAACCCCAGCCCCAATCTTGTGATCTTTCCGATTCTAGCAAGCATGATCTTCCCACGCTGAAAACGAAAGAAAATCTAGATTCCCAGCCGAAAAAAAAGCACAGACAAACAGCCGCAACAAAACACACGCACTCCCATCAACCGAAACAGAAAACAAAACAAAAAATCGTGGACAAAAACCACGAAAAAAAAAACAACAAATCAACCTTCTCAGTGCCGCTGGAAATGCATCAACCCTTTTGTGCAATGTGCCCCGTTACCGTTGCTGGGCTGTTAATGCACATTTCTTGTGCCATACCCAAGTTTTAATTCTCCCATGAATGTCTTGAGCGCGGGTGGTACGAGAGAAAGAGAGAGAGAGAGATACGCATGCACACCCACACATAAAGATTCCGACGGAGTTTTTATTCAGACGTTACTTCTGCTGAAACGATTTTAAGTGATTCTGTGACTGGGGTGCTGTAATTGGAATGCTGGAAGGTTTAACTGCTTTCATAAAACGTTTTATTAGCTCAGATGATTGTATTGTGCGTGTACATGTACCATTTTCGCTTTATTTGAAGTGACCGCATTATAAACCGTTTAATGTTTTGCAAAAGTTTGTAAGTTTATTATACGCGACATAGTTTTTGCTTGAATTTAAAGTAGACAACCGAAAAGACTTAAATGCTAGTTAAGACACGAACCTCGACAATGTTCGCTTAGTGGTTCGAAACCAATAAGGGAATCTTTCACAACACAAACCAAGGAAGGGCCAAGCGATCAATTGCAATGCAACACTTGACTCTGCCGAACAAATCTTCCTCAGCATCAGGTGGGTTGGTAAGCAAATGTACCGATCGGATGCATCTTCCCATCGGCTGTAGCATGGCAGGTTCGTGGTAATCGTGCAAAAGGTCAGCCACAGTTGGTCGTGACTAAGCTTCGCCGAGCGTAAAGCTTCAAGCCCTCGGTCGACTACTGCGAAGGGAAGAAGAATCCGGTTCAATACTGTGTGAAGCGTCACCCATCACGCCTGCAGAACCGAAAATGCCGCTCGTTAAATGTCATCTACAAAATCGATTTGCTTTACACAGAACGGATGCTGTCTGGTGTTGTAAATTAAACAGTTTCAATCGTAAAACTAATGAGGGGGATTTCACCTTAAAAATGCGATTGATACTTCTTTCCAGTTTTGAGAAGAATGTGAAGAATTTTACGATTGGTTGCAACCGCTTGCTAAGTGTGCTGCATATGGAAGTTATCAGGAAGTGCTAATTTAATCATCATCTGTAGTTCATTTCTCTTGCACATATTTGGTGAGACGAAACAGAGTTATTTAAACATTAGCAACTCCTTTAAAAGTGATGTACGCAGAAAGTGAAAGGAAGGAAGTTTTGGGTTCGAAAGTAGGAAACAAATAGGCAAGAAAAAAAATGTAAAAAATCTATTTTCATTAACAAATGTTTCATTCATTCACAACCAACACTAAAATCTACCTTCACTGCTCCCAAGCATGCTGCAGCTGAAACATGATAGGAAGCGCACAATTTCAACTTACCTTCTAAAGTTCAACCGCACGGCAGTGACCTTCGATACATTCCACACCGGTTTCGGGCCGCTTTGCCAGTTCATTCCACCGCAAGCCGAACGATAGCAAAAGTTCTGCTCGAACGGTTCGACCGATGCAAACTGCCGATGAAACTGAAAGCTTGAACTTGAAGATTTTATACCAGCAGGAGAAAAAGAAAACCAGCGCTCAAGAACCAGCACGCCTAGTGTGCGCGAACCAACCATTTCTTTTGCTTCGGCTCCGACCGGTATCCGCCGACCCATCCGTATTCGGCCGGCCGTTTGCGCCGTGGAGCAAGTTATGCAAAGCAGGACGGCTCCACCCGCTGCCGGGTGCCAAAAATAAATTCTAAAACTGCCAACTCGCTCGATGCGGTTTGCTTCGGATTCGGAGATAGATAGCAAAAAATGGAGAAAAAACAAATGCAAACTAGCAACGCAAAGGCAGGCAACAAAAAATGGTTTTGGAGGACGTTTTGGAGGAGAGAGAAATGTGCAAATGAAACAAAAACATCCTTCATCTTGTCGCGATCTCAGCTTCGATTGGAGTTTTGTTGTTGCTCCGGTCCTCTGTCGACTGACTCTCAGCGAACAACGTTCAGGGCCCACCTAATGCATCATAATCGGTTCGGAATGCTGGTTTAAGTGGTTCAAGAGCACCGTCCGCTCGTCAAATTGATCTTCTCGAAGGCTTTGGAAGCCTCCGAAATGCGATCATTTTGCACACACATATACACATTTCGAAACACTCGGCCGGGGATGGTATGGCAGACCTAAGAGGTCAACGAAAAGAAATAAAATCCAACCCAAAGAACGTTCGGCTGACAGGATAGTATTGTGTGATGCAAACACTTTTTAGCATAGATTCTTTCAATGTGATGCTTTAACAAATTCAGCTGTCACCAGGTTTGCGTATTGTAATGGTACGTTTAAAATAGCAATTTAAATTTGTAAATATGTCATCCATATTCATAACCAATTGGAAAATGCAAAACCGACTTCATAAAGGTGGACTTTATTCAGGGAAATTATTATGCCAAAATGGAGCGGGCTTAACAACCTTTTGCTCAAGATGTCATAACCTTTTATGGGCAGATGTCTGGTAGGAATGGTGATCGATGTGATAATTTTATACAAAGCGCAATGCTTACCAAACCTTCTACTTATTAGGCAGATTATTACAAAAGCCGCACTTGACATTGGGCATTGAAGATTGGTTCGATTTAAGTAAATTCCATCATCATCATCATCACCATCATCGGCCGCTTCCAATCATCAACGCACACTCGAGTTGAAGCACATCTGTTGACGCTATTTCACCACTCTTACCAACAACCAATGTGTGCAACAACAAAATGTAACCCCGCTCGGCTAGAAGCACCGACTTAGCATAAGCGCTCTTCCATTTTCAAACCATTGCTTCACCACTAGCCCAGCTAAGTTCCTTTTGCTGGCGACCGTATCTTGGAGTGCCGGATGCAAATCACTGCCCGAGCCTAAACTTGACCATCAACATCGGATGGAGTGGAGAAGGAGGCGCGAGATGTTTTGCAACGTTGCTACCCGACGCAACCGATCGATCCAGTTTCGATCCAGTTCGATCGGAGCGAACTGTCATCCAATTCCGATCGACAAAAGCGGTGAGCATCCAGTTTAATGGGGTTGCTCTTAGCACGGGCTCTTAGCTTTGACATTGGCACGGGTTCCAAAAATGAACCCCGAGCGGCCTTCAACCGTGGCTCTGAAACATACGCCTCCTATCCGTTTTCAGGCTTCCAGGAGCGCTAGATGATGCTCGCGACCCTACACGGAGTCAGAGTTCAAATCGTCCGTTCTGCGGCCTGTCCACGGATGCATTGGATCGAGCCGTACGATAACCGTGCGCTGACATTGAAGCCTTGGAGTGCCGGATGCAAATCACTGCCCGAGCCTAAACTTGACCATCAACATCGGATGGAGTGGAGAAGGAGGCGCGAGATGTTTTGCAACGTTGCTACCCGACGCAACCGATCGATCCAGTTTCGATCCAGTTCGATCGGAGCGAACTGTCATCCAATTCCGATCGACAAAAGCGGTGAGCATCCAGTTTAATGGGGTTGCTCTTAGCACGGGCTCTTAGCTTTGACATTGGCACGGGTTCCAAAAATGAACCCCGAGCGGCCTTCAACCGTGGCTCTGAAACATACGCCTCCTATCCGTTTTCAGGCTTCCAGGAGCGCTAGATGATGCTCGCGACCCTACACGGAGTCAGAGTTCAAATCGTCCGTTCTGCGGCCTGTCCACGGATGCATTGGATCGAGCCGTACGATAACCGTGCGCTGACATTGAAGCGGTGGCAGCGAGGTGGTGGCTTTGGGGCCAAGAAGTCACACCGCTAACGATGTTAGGCTAAAAATATAAATGTATATTTATGAGCGGTGAGTTCCTTCTTGTTGTGTCCGAAAACCGTACGATCGTTAGGATGACCGCTTCGGAGGAAAAGTATTGCGATGGGGGGGTGGGAGGAAGCTGTGGTGTGCGAGTGTTACACAAAGCCATTAAGTTTTGTCGTTCGCTGGTCATGTGTGTCATCGACTCTCACGATAAGATTACACAAGTTTGGATGTAAGACAAATGGTTGGATGTTGGAGTGCAAGTATTTGAGGGTTTTTGATTGTTGGTGGGAGATGTAAAGTATAGCTAAGCACGTTTCATGGCTGGTAGCTTCATTAATCAAAGCCTTAATTACTTATTTACTCTATGGGTAAGGGTCTACTACCTTGTAACTTTCGAACGTATTCAAGTCAGGGATCTTAGTGTGGGTTTTATCACTCAGTTTGGGTCATGGTGGACACTTTGTGACGTCTGGTATAATGTTCATGTCGTTACCTACTCTTCAATAAGGATCCACAATTAGCTACGTCGATGTAAAGATTTAAATTGAATATATAAGTCATTCAACGTATTGATCTAAATAATTTCATAAGCCATTCACCATTGATACGATCTTGGATTTGTTGCTTTGAACATTTGACCCAGGAATCCTTTTGTGCGCTTCAACTATACTGAAGGAAGAACAAACTTCTTGTTCTGTGGCTCTACAACCTATAGCGGTCTTTGTCTGTAGTTATTGCGCTTAAGTAATGAAGAGATGGGTTGAAAAATGTGGAAAGACTTTTTCGCTTTCACCACTCTCTATTGACTGAACTTTTAATCTTCGACAGGTCAGGATTGTACAGTAGGTTCAGGGTTCTTCGGCCCAAAATGTTCCTACCCTACTTGCAGCACACCCGTAGCCGGACAATCCGAATGGGGTTTGATACCTAGTCTTGCCAGACTGCCCCAAATTAAGCACGTTTGTTTTACTAGCTTATACCAAGGCTTTTGAAGAACTGTGGCAGATAAATTCTTATATGATGAATATTGAAATAGCTGCTGGGTTCACTCCATGTTGGACTATGTCAGCGACGTCTGTACTTCAGACGGAAGTATCACTATGCAGAGATTAGAGAAGGTCCAGAGAAAGTCTACGCAACTCGCAATATATTGATCTATGGTTTTACCGTCTCTGTGCCTTCATATTCTCTCCAATGTCAATTACTGGGATTGACCAATATTAAATCCCAAAATTTGCAAGTAAGCTTGTACTTCATTGCCTCTGACTTCGTGAAAGGCCTTCCAACTTTATCTTTAATCGTTATTTGTCTTTTGTTCGGAATAATCCTTACGTCTTTCATGATCCTTATGTTATCTATGTTTTATTTTCCTTTTCATTTTTGTTTATTTCAAACCTGCCTTCTCAATTAACTCATTTCCAACCCATTTATCCTACTATTCTAGTTATAAAGTAACCAAAATTATCAAATTCTAGTGTCCGGATATAGAGTAAATATATAACAAAACAAATAAATAAAAATAAGAATCGAAGATTGCTAACATTAAGCGTAGGACCTAAGACATCTAATTCGAGTCGAATGACTCGAAGTCACTATAAACAAATCAATTAAAAAAATGAAAGGTGGAGTTTGATGATTTCCCACTGTTCTCTGAAAGACATCCAAAAATGGCTTGAATTTAGTATTTAGCTTGCTCATCTCGAATTCTATTTAAAATTTAAATGATTCAAAAAAAAATATTATCTGATGATACAGTTTGCAAACTATTGTCTATTTTGTGCAGTTTACCTTCGATTTGATGGTGGACTGTAAATCTTTGCACATTTCGAATATATGGTCTGATGTTAACCAAAGGCGATTAATTAAAAATGATTCTCACCATGGCATCGTCCACAAATATATAGCATCGACTAAACAACAGAAAACGCCCCCGGCGGACACGTGTGTTCTTCAAATGTCAGAGCTCAAAAGTCGTTCACAGTATGACAACAAGCACCGGCACAAACATATTTTAGAACGTTACTGTCCGTACGCATCGCGCGGTTTGAATTGCAGGAAATCGCAGCCATCGCGAAATATCCCATCTACAATCAAACCCATACGTTCAAGGACACCGGCACACACACACACACACTTCGATCCGATCGTCGATTGTGATTCATTCGTAGGAAATACCCATCAGCGCAAGTGCGATTGCAATCATCACACTGTCGCGGATAAATATCTGTCCTCGGTTGTGCTTCTGTCAGTCGGGATACCTTTTGTGCGGTTGCGCGTTCGCTTCAGAAACTGTCCCGCAATGCAGCTGTCGTGGGTTTACCAGATGAAGGATAATGCTCGCACAGCACAGCGAAAGGAGATCGGGCACTATTTATTACATCATAAAGTAGAGCTGATTTTATAACCGATCGCCTCCAGCATTTGTTCGCGAAGATGATGAAGATGATCTTTAGCGCAAGAGTTCTGCGAGAGGTTTGTTTTTTTTTTTCTTCTGCTTCATTCAATCAATATGCTTCTTGTTCGTCTCAGCGAGGGTGTGTTTGCCCTTCTCTTTGCTGCCGGGAAGTTTCTTAATCGTTCTGAGTTTCGGTGACTGTTGCGGTCCACTGTTTGTAACGCGGCAGTCGCGAGGGAAGACTTTTTGCAACGATCGCGTCGTAGTTTTTATTGGAGGATCTTTTGCAGAACGAAACGGAAATGTTCGTTCGATACACGATTAATATACTTTTTTTTATAAACTACATGAATAGCGAAGCGCTAATTCGAATGTGAACACACCCGGGGGGAACGATCGAGTGAACATATTTATGGTGCTTTATGATACAGCCCGTGGCAGGAAGCAGCGCCACGTTAAAGGAATGTTATTCTGACTCGTTAAGGCAGTGAATTATAGGCGACGTAGTTATGGTAGTGTAGTGTTATAAACTGCGAGGATATATTGAATGTCAAGCCTTACTCATACGCTTGAAATAACTTAGATAAAGAAGAAACATACCTTCTCGAGTGTTTAGCTCGGGATGTGTATTTTTGCGCCAATTAATGAGTGTTTTCTTGTATTGGCTCTTTTCGTTAAGTGTGTTATACTCAACTTAAAAGCATCTCAAACATATCGATTCCTCATTTCACCTTGTATTGAGCTTCACATACTCACACACACATACATTACCGCCCGCACTCATCAGCACGTTTGATTTATTACCGTTTAAGTTAATTCTACGCTCAATTTCGTATGATTCACCGCAAGTGAGCTACCGTGCTGTTAGCATCTAATAAGCGAGCTGCTACCGAGCGGACTGCAAGGACAACGACGAATGAATGCTGCTACTCTTTGGGCCCATCCGCCTTCGTCCCTTAATTTCTAGGTTCCATCAGCCCACCAATCGCCAACCTTAAAGATCGATGACATTGACCAGCTTTTAAGATGCATGCATCCTTCACTAGCCGGCTTTGGTCAACCGCAGAAAATGATTCATTTGTGCAAAACGAACGCAAAACAAAAAAACAAAGGCTTCAATTCATTTAAAGTATGAGCAACAACGTACAATTATGGTAGTCACAGGGTTTAACCACACATTCGTTCGTTTCCGCCACAGCAAACCTACCGAGTTGGGGCTGGAGTGCAAATTGAACAGAAACAGAGGCCGTTAAATAGATTCGCTAATGCAAAATGATCTTCAAAACCGCAACCGAAACAGTTCTTGCTGCTTCTCGCGTGTGGTAGATGAGTCGCCCATTCGCTCACCCCCACCCAGGGTCGATGCAGTTTCAACCAATCCTCCGGCTCCTATTAGTGCAACGGCAATGTGCAGTGTCGTTAAAACTGAAACGAACCCGAGGCCCGTCCCGCTCAGCAGCTGCATCAGTCACCACCGGCTCGGCCATCGTATCAACGCTTCGAACATTCCATCTCACCGGACGGAAGATACTGTGAGTGCGCGCGCGCGCGCCACCAAAACCACCAGCACACGAACTGGTTTTCCTTGGATCAATGCCAACCGTCCGGGACCGGGTGGGAGATGCAGCCAGGGTGGTAATTTCATTAGCATAACTCATTCGATCTCTTTGCCGACCGGGCTCGATACTAGCGACCCCGGGAAGGCTCTATCGGTGTGATTAGCAGGCGACGGTTCTGCATTTGAATAACTGGAACAAAATAGATGAGCTCCCCGTGCAGAGCATCCGTGCGAGCGGGCGGATCGGCCTTCGAAAACGGTTTGGTGGGTCCGGTGGGTCGGGAGGTCATTCGATCGGCAACCGGTATTTTGTGGGGCTGGTGTGTTGTTTTACCGCGTGATATCCGGCCCCGAAAGCAGCCACAGCAAATCATCGCCGGTGGGAGTTTCGGTGTTGTCGGTCGTCGGTCGTCGCAGATAAGATTTGACAAGAGGTTCGTCGGTTACGGAAGCATTGAAGTCGTTCGTCGTACGATTCATGCTGCGAGCGTTCGTTTGCATGGTGTTTGTAGACCGTTTACGACATTTGTCTTGCATTATGCCGATGATTAGTGACTAAATGTATATAATTTGGTATTGCATTGATTGTTTAACCAAGATTTGAAGCCTTATAAACGTATCGTAGAATAAATGAAATACTAAATTATGAAATTGGCTTTGCTTTGCTACACCTTTATCAAATAATTAGGACAACAAAGCTAGCTTACGTACTCATTACAGCTGGTACATAGTATTTCTGATACATATAAAACGTAGGTGTAACTGATTATCGATAATGTTTTTCTTAAATTGTGGATTTGGTTTTTTATTCTTTTTGTGAAAATAATATAAAATTTTATTTTCATATTGTTCATTAGGTTCATCATAGATCATCATAGATTATTGTTTATATAAAAAAACCCTATTTATGACCGTATGATACAAATTACAATACAAAATTGACTCTAACATACCCTCGTTTTATTCGTATATTATTTGTTTGTTTAATTTTCAACTGGCTTTATGTCAAATTACGAAGAAAGGTAACCAATAAAAGCCTTAAATTTTTTACATCATGGAATTAGATTTTAAAGCTAAATTTTCATGAAAGCTATACAGCTAATAGAAAATAAATAACAAGACTAATGCAACATTTATTTTACAATAAACGCTCATCAAGTTTTAGATAGTGTGAAGTGATTGCAAATAATGCACGGCGTCTCTATTCAAATGATCTAAGCATGAGCTCTACTACCAGACACCGACACAAAGGCTAGCAATGACTCACAATTCCACCCCACTTATGGTGCGTTTGCAGAAACCCTGCCAGACAAATGACACACCGAAAGTACCGACGCATTTGCTCTAACCCTATCGCAAACCGTATATCGCCTTTATTACGTGACTAATCACACCATAATTCCACACCACAATGGCTTATTTAGGAAGAGGGACACCGTCATGTCCGTATGCGATATGCGAACGGCAGTGGAAGCAGCAACCATAGCACAAAAACCGCTGTGCTGCCAAAAGACTGCAGCTTGAAGGTGCCCCTGTCCAATGCATCGTTTTCGCTCCATGGGCGTCCCAGCAAACGGCGAAGAGTCGGCGCGGAAGTTATTTAAGCCCAGCATAAACTGCGGCACTATGCTTGTCCTAACTGCCAGCTCGCCGGGCCATTGTTCTGCTAGAGCCGTCGCCAGTACGGGTGCGGGTGAAAAACCAAATACTTGCTAATAATTCGCGAACGCATGTTTTTCGCAACATTAAGCCCGCCAGTAACCTTCCTCGTACATAGGCTCGTGCGGCTTTGTTACTGTGGGCTGTTGGGTGTGGGCAGCACCGAGCGCGTATGTTTGGCTCGGGTTTGAATTAGTCTCACTTTAATTGCTCTCGGGGGAGGTTCGAGGGCTGAAGAGTGATGCTATTCGAGTAGTTTTCTTTGGTGTGAAACAATACCCGGTGCCCAAACTGCTCGGTACTGTAGCACAGTCGACGGTTGCTTACTCATGTGACAAACACGTTCGAGACACGCCTGCAAACATGTCGTTTTCTTAGAGAATTACCTTTTATGTCATACGTTTACGGATAGGAAGTGCGAGCATACGTGTGGCAAAGAGAGGTTATGTTTGTTACATTGGAATTATCGCTTGAATTGGGCATTTCAAAGAGCACTGGATGCCAAGAACGCAGGATTCATCGAAAACTTCGTTAAACATTAAAATCTATTATGAATGTCAACCTGATTCTAAACAAATAAGATCCCTTAACCGACGAAGTCCTTAAGGTAAGATCCTTCATATACCGACGAAAAAATATAAGATCTCTTGGTCCTTGGACAAAAAAGTTTCTTATTAAAAAAGGCACGAAGTTCTTTGGATGGCAAGTTCTCCTAATCGAAGAGACCAATTTGCCGGTGAGGTCTGTTAGACAACTAAGTCTCTAAGTAGTTGATGCCCAATCGTCAGTGCGACCCGTTCGAGGATAAATTTTCTAAAGACAATAGTCATATGACCGGCGGGGCGCTTTAGCGAACGAGGTCTCTTAGTAAATGAGGCCCAATTGTCGGTGAAGTCTCTTGGATGACAAGTTCTCTTAGTATACTCATATAACCTAAGTTTTAATATGAGCTAAGTTCTCTTAGGTCTCATAACCGGCGAGTACCCTTTTGACGAGTTCTCTTCGTAGACTAGCTTATTTAACTGGTGAAGCCCTTTGGACAACGAGTTCTCCTAGTAGATGAGGCTCAATTGCCACTGAGGTGCCTTGGACGACTAGATCTCTAAGTAGACTAAGTCATGGCTATATGGAGGACAACAAAATCTCTATGGAGATGAGACCCAATTGTCACAGTGGTCTTTTGGACGAAGATATCTTTTGGAATATGAGGCTCCTTGGACGACAATAATCCTTAAAAGATGAGCCCTTAAATGGTAATCCTTAGATGATGATATGGCTCTTAGACACTCATGAATAAATCTTATGAATGTTTATAGCAGTTATTTGATATAAGTTTATTTAAAAAAATTGGCCGATAAAACATGGCCGATAAATTTTCAAAAGAGCTAATTGCTATAGTCGTGGAATTTTATGTAATCCAAAATCATGAAAAAGAATCTGAAATAAATACAATGAAAGTATTACTTATTTAGAAATTAATTAAAAATTTCTACATGCTCCGGTCCATTAATCACATTGCGAAATATTTATGTTTTTTTGTGATTATTATACATTCCTAAATTAAAAAAAAAGTTATATGGAATATATTTTTCAAATTGATAGAAAATGTTGTCTATAAAATTCTTCACTTATTTTCAATCCAAATTCAAGTTCGATTTTCGACTGTTATAATGTTTTACAAAACTATCAACTTTAAACGGTTCGTCGTAGAACAATAAATTGAATTCCCCAATTAGACGCTTGAACTTCTATTTTGCAACCTGTTTTACAACACAAATCATGCACCAAGCGCGAAACAGGAAGCTGTTTTCGGTATGTCTTTTTGCGCCCATCGATTGAAGCAATAATCAACTCGTTTATTCTGTCGCAAACACTTCAATCACATGCCATCATCGCATGTGAAAGGCAACAACGCATAAGAACGTTTTGCCTTTCAGTTTGCAAAAAAAAAACTTCACATGTCAAGCTGGGCCGAACGTTGTTCAGGGATCGGCGATGCAAAAAAGTCGTGACCAGTCAATTACTATCAACAACACCATATGGGAAGCAACTGGTGCTGTCAAACAAACGAGCTGCCACCAGCATTATTTTGGCGACATTCTATTCCCGCGTAATGATAGAATGGTTTCGTATGTTTTCGGCACACTTGCAAATTCATACCCGCGGACGATGGGCTTAAACTAATGACCATCTAACCGATGCGCAACCACCGCATCGGGCCAACGTACAACTTTTTGGTGCCATTTTCCACGCCGTTTTGCGCAAACGTTTGCGATCATAAGACGGCGAGCGCTTTATTGATCGCAAGGCGCTGGTAGCTTCCAGTGGTCATTCCGGCGGCCGTAGCTGACGACCGTGGAATTACGAATCGGAGCGGCCATTGCGCTACCAGCACCACACACCGATGGTGGTCTAGCTGGCGATGTTCGTTGCGCCATTTGGACACGCTTCTTTCGGATGAGCTGGGTGGTTTGAACCAGGGAACTGAGGTTAGAGCGGAGGTTGAAAATGAAATGCACATATGTCGTCGGTTTCGGCGGTGGAGAATGACCGGCGATGATGAATTTAATCAGGTCGGACCTCGGTACGGTGAGTTGAAAGGTCTGATGGTGATGTGCGAATTGCTTGCTCACCAGTGCCTTACGAGTTCGTCACGGCGATCCAAATTCTATGACTGCAAAGAGTAATGCCAAAGATGGAGTGATGTGTTGTTAGACACGCGTACACATAGCCATTACAATAGAGTGAATGTATTGCAGACACGACTCGAACAGCAGCTTCAAAAATATAACTTCAATAACCCCCAGTTATGTAGACCAATAGTGATCAGTTTTTTTTGTTTGTTTTAAATATAACATTGTTTCAATTTCATTTTTTTTAACTTATTTTTTATCAAGAAGGTGTTCACTTCAATAAATTATTAGTTTAAAAATATAAGTTGATTTTAATTCCATAAGCTCGGGCTACATGAAGCGCAAACATCAAGCGCAAACCTGAGCGTTGTGTCAAAATGCACTGATTTTTTTTGCGTTCCGTGTAGCCACGACATATTTGCGCTCGAGTTTGCGCTGACAATGGAACATGGTTTTCTTGCGGTCATGGTTACTCAACATGGCATTACCACTGTCAACATGGCATTGTGGATTACCACTGTCATTTGTTGTTTGTTCCGTTGCATCCCCAGACATTGTGAAAGCAAACTATTATTAAATTGATTGATATTCATGTAAAGTTTGATTTCATAATAATAATATTGATTTGATATCAAATATTTGCTAAAAAGCGAATAAAACCAGTAATTATCGGTGCTTACATCTTTCGTTCGCCACAGGTATGGTTTGTTTACGAATGTTTGCGCTTGAAGACCTGTCAATCCATGTTTACTCTCAAAGTTTATGCCTACCAAACCCAAAAATGAATTTGACACAACGCTTGGGTTTGCGCTTGATTTTTGCGCTTCATGTAGCCCGAGCTATAGATTTTCATAATTCGAATACCTAAAATTATTTATATCGATTTTGTTGATTTATTTAAAATTTATTGTAATTTTTATATATTTTATTTATTAAGATAGTGATAACATTGATATACTATACTATAAAAAGAATTTTTTAAACTTAAACTTGCTTTGGACAGCGTACAAGTCAGAATGTTATGTTCAACAATGACTGTCTTTAAAATAAATTTACTCATATTTTCAGCTTTTTTTGAGCCTTAGTGAACTGATGACATTCTGTTCAGGATACATAATAATTAGAACTCCTGGGTATTCGGAGGAATATTATCTCTGTTGAGGTCAGTTGAGAGTCTCTTTGTTCAACGACACTTCTTCTGAACCATAAATGTTTTTCTTTTGCATAGACAGATGTTCATTTTGAGGCTCATATGGACGGTATGACCTATATCTGAGTTATACGGATGTGTTTCGTTTCGTTGTTTAGAACATTCTTCCGTGAGATTATCATATAATAAAGACATAGGTTTGTTCGAAAGCTTCTTCTGTTTCATACAGCCTGTTGGGTGGATCTATAACAGGATCTGTTACGGTATTTGAGAAGTTCTTAAAACCCGAAGCAATCGTAAATATTCACAGAAAGGTTCTTCGCTATAACGAACTCTTTTGTTCTGAGATAAAACTCGAACGAAAAACTTTTCCTCTATAGTTGACGAACGGTTTGGGGTCTCAGTTACTTCAAATTAACTGAGAACGCTGTAAAATACAATATGTATCGTTTACTTAATGACAATTTGTAGTTACAGAGGTTTTTCCAGACGCTTCACCAGTCAGTGTCAGTGGAAGGTGACTCCACTGCAACTTTGGTATCCAAAACTATGTCAATTTTCATCCGTCGTAGGCTATTGGTGGTGATAGAGTTTTCGATGCGCCGTACCTTCTATCTGATATTCCACTTTATGTTCCTACACGTTCCCTTCGCCATCGTCCTCCCCTAACGATTCCTGCGCGTCACACAGCTTTTGGTTCAAACGACCCGCTACTGGCTTGTTTCCGTCACTTCAATGCTTTTTCCGACCATTTTAACTTTGGCATTTCTACGTCTACCTTCCGCTCGAGACTTTTTTCCTCTATTGCTCCTTAACTATCTTTTTGCTTTAACTATGTGCTCTTTTCTTTTCTGTCTCATTCTCCTCTTTCTGTTTCTGTCGTTGGGTCCTGGCTCTTTGTTTTGAACTCAAGTTCCAGCAGTCTATCATAGTTTTTAGGTTTTAGGTTTAAACTAGCATTAGTACATGATTGTATAGCCCTAGTGGCAAAAAACGTTTTAAATAAATAAAAATAATAATAATGTTAGGTGGCGGAATGTTTACTTGGAATATAAAAGAGATAAGACAATGAGGAATTGAATTAAAGTCAAATAATTAAAGCAGGGATAATATACCGTAAAACCTCTAAAATAAAGCCTGTTTAATGCTTCGGAACCAAAAATATCTCAATTTCATCTGTAATTATTTGATAGCACTCTAAACACTTTCTTTGATCTGTGTGCCATAATGATTGTTCCTTCCCACCGAGTGAGTAACACAAGAACCAACTTCCCTTCATAAACTCACTTTTCAACTCAAATCGTTACGAAGCGCACTGGAAAAACTACTCTTGAACCTGCGCTTTAACCGCAGCTAACGAGATGCGCTGATTTTCATCTCTATTAAGAAAAGCCTTACCGAACCTTCGACTACGTTAACGCGCGGAACGATACCGCGCAGTGAAGTGGGAAAGAAAAACAAAAAACCTTATAACCTACAACCAGCACCACATATGGACAGACTGGCACGACCCTGTCATGATCGGGCACCAGGCCAGCCCAGACCGGTGTCGGTTATGTAAAAGTTCACGCGTGCAATTTTCATCTAGCGCAACGGATGAGGGCATCATAACCCGGAACAGGGCAGACACCAGTCGCTGACACAGTCTTACGTGCATAGAAACACCTGCGGTGGTGTGCGCGCTAGATGCAATCTAACATCGCGCCTCGGAAAAAGGTGGAGAAGAAAAACGAGTGCAAATGTAAGCCGTTTAATGGTGCGTTAGTTCCACTCTGCACGGTACCATGGCTGGATGATGAAAAACCGTTTCCATCTGATTGCAAATCAATTCGATTGTGGAGCGATATTTCGACACCAACTGCCATCATCGGTTGCGATCCCTTCGACCGGGTTGTTTTCATTTCGGCATTTGTATTTAAATCTCAGCTTGTGTTGCGATCATGTGAGGAAATGATTTTCGCCCAACTATTTGCCTTGGCCCGGTGTATAAGGCGAAAGTGATCGCCCGCAACGCGTGTCCGTTCTGAGGATGTACAGTGCGGTGGTGCGGTGCAATTAGTAAAGCAACATGCAAAGTAAAACACACAAACACACAAGACCTGCCCAATGGCAAGTTAATGAAACGGAACATGGCACAATTTTGATGCACTTTTGTTGAATAGGCACGCAATCCGTGTCCTTGAATAGGCTCATAAAATCCAATGCGTTTGTGCGAAAAAAGGCGTCGTTCGTCGGAAATCAATTTGTGGGAAAGTTTGTTGCCGAAGAGGTTGTTTAACTTTATAAAAACAATCTATAAATCATAGCAATTTTATAAAAAACAACAATAAATATGACCCTTTTGTTGTTTGAGTTACAGGGGCATTTCAGGGGGCATTTGTGGGGCCAAAATTTGAGGGAATGAAACTTAAAAAATCCAGTTTGAGCTAAAACACAACCAAAAAATAAATGTCCTAACCCACACAAAAGGTAGTTTTTAGATTACAAAGTTGAGTAAATGAATATACAAGTCACTATTTAAAAAACAATGACCCAAATGTCTATGAATTCTGAAATTTTGTTCCGATTGATTGCGCCGTCTGCTTGGACAATTGCATAAAGCCCTAGGTTACAAGTATTAGGATAAGTGAAACTTGACGTTAAAGGCTGTAGAAATGCATGTTAGGATAAAGAAGAGAACACTAAGTACCACTGAACGAGCATGAACGATTAGTAAAACGCGCGAGTAAGAGCTATCCGAAAACCGATCCCTCCAAACGCTCGTGGACCAAACGGCGTGGACCTCTTATAGGTCCTTTGAACCTTTAAGAGATGTCTCTGTCGATATTTAAAGAGCTGATCTTGAAATCCTTAAATTCTCGAGGTCCCAAGCATCTGCTCTGCTTACTTATACTTGATTCGCTCCGGATGCTATGCGGAAAATTTAATGGTGTTTATAAAATGTGTATTCTATATGAACTATCTTTAGACGCAGATAAAAATAAAGCTACATGAGGTAATTCCATGGATAATTTATAAATCGTATTCTGAATTCAAGAAACTTTCTACAACAACATGAAAACAGCAGTTAGCTGACACTTTAGCCGTAGTTGTCGTACACTTTTTCAGATCACTTAAGTCCTTGGCAGCTGCTCCTCCGCTTTAACTGAATGTTTCAATAAGGGTCCTCCTAGGATTGCTCATCAATTCTGTAAGTCACTGTTGAGGGTAGATTGGAATCTTATCTGTCAACGACGTTATCATTGTCGGAGAAATATTTTTCATTGCATAACAACAAAGCATAACAAAGCAGATCCTGTCTTATAAGAACATATGAGCAGATTGCTTCAGACCTTGTGAGACCTAGGTGAGAAACGTAGGAACCATCAGATTCTTGGGTTTTCAACATCGGCATGTAGGGTGTTCTGCAAAAGAATAACTAACTAACGACATTAGAACTTATACTTTGACTAAGAAGACTAAGCTCGGAAATAGAGTTAATAGTATAAATCTAATGCAACACTTTGACTGTTTTAACGATAGCTTATTAACTAAGATCGCGAAAAATGTAGTCTATACATAAAAGACGTGATCTTATATCCTATAGGATTTACTACTAGATTACTAGAGCATAGGTTATGAGACTCCTTACATTTTTTTATCAATCTGAGGAATTATCGGTTGTTGGTATGGTTTGTTCACAAGAACAACTTTCTAATGTCCTGTATAATATCCTTCAAATCTCTTTGATAACTGGGCAAAAGAGATCTACCGGCAATGCATAAGGCTTAACTATTACCATGATCTAACCTCATTATTATTTAGTTAAGACTTCATTCAAACGTAACTAAAGTTTTTTTTTATTAATCAATCCATCATACCATCCACTGCAACTAAAACGTAAAGAATTTCGCATCCAAATTATTCAATTCTTCACACTTTGTTTACTCTGTCACTATTCCTCGACCGTTACGTGCAAACGCAACAGTGAGAGCTTTATTTAGAGACACAACTCAACGACCATAAGCTGTCGAATGATACCGCCTGTCGGATACATAACAGAAACACGCGGTAGTATCATTAACCTCTGCGTCGGCATTCGGCTTTAAAACAAACATACCAGTTTCCCTCAAATACATTTAAAATATTCTGCCATTCTCATGCAGCCCACGTCCTGCCCCCGTTTCGTGGGGGCACATTACACCGAAAGCCGGAATGTGTGCAGCGGCGATAGAAAAAAAAACGAAATAGACTCTCACACTATGCCGGTACTCGTCAAGTCGATGGCCCTTGCTGACTGACATACTTAGCAACCAGCGGTGCTTGAACAATCCGATAACGATCGAAACTGAGACGCATCGAAAGCGAAACGCTGATTACATCAGACGTCAACGACAGCTACTAGCGGCGCAACGTGAGGGAATAGAGAAAGAAAACATATAAAACTATCCCAAACAGCATGCAGTTTTGACAGTCGTCACGGGATGCATCTTATCAGTGTGTGTGTGTGTGTGTGCGTGTGAGTGTCCCATCCCGATTGGGTGCATCAGTATTACGTGTAGCCGAAAAGAAAGCAGGGGAAGTCATCGCAGGTCACAACAATTTGCATAAGAAATCGATCGAAACAGAAACCTAAACGATTGCTCTCACCGGTAAATTAGGTTATTGAATGGGAAGTTTATTGCTGCTCGTTCGCTGGGCGCTGGATCGTATGTTTTCGGCGTTATGATGCCTCGAAAGCTGTCACTCGCTGTTTACAAACAAACGCCGTGTTTGTTTATGATGCATGTCGATGGGATGGGATTATTTTACGATGCTTCATAGGGCGATGTGATAGCATAATCGATATCACTTTTCTTACTTACTTACTTCAATTTTTCTGATAACTTCTGATTCCTTTGGTTTGATCTCTACGGACGTACAATACTCGCGAATTATAAAAAATAGGCTAATTTTGGGCCACAGTCTTCTAAATTGGCTTCTGAGCTATACGTTCTCCTATACGTTTGGATATGTATAACATAACTGTAGAACATAACTTTGTTGTTAAAAAGTTCCTGGGCTACAACGCTCATTCTGGAGCTTTGAAATTTAACATAGATAGAAAAAACTAGTAATCAACTTATGAAAAATCTGATTTTTACGAATTTATTGGAAACTTGTATTAAAATATTTCAGAATATAAAACAACATCAAGTACATTTTTAGGATTAGATATTTGAATAAAGTAGTTATCTTCTATAGTAGTCCCCTTATTTTGATCAATAATTTTCCCAAGATGGATATAGAAGCTAGAATACGTCTTTAGAACATATTCTTCTGACATCGCATACCATGTGAGTGTTATAAAAGACTTCAATGTTTTTCCACAAAGAAAGATATTTTGCAAGATGTTGTTTTAACATACACTCATATAGAGAAAACTTGAAGCTTTAGTTGCAAATTACTACTTCTTCTTCTTTCGTGGCCTGCTCCTAGGGAGCACGTCTAATAGAAATGGGTCGGTGTCCAATCCGTTTCCAGGAAACTCGCTCCATGGCTGCACTCCTCCATCCCCGGCTGTATCCGATATCCCTCAGGTCAGACTCCACTTGATCCAGCCAGCGAGCTCGCTGTGCTCCTCTGAGTCTCGTGTCGAACGGGTCGCTGACGAGCACCTTCCTGGCAGGGCATGAGTCCGGCATCCTCATCACGTGCCCCAACCAGCGTATCCTTCCGGCTTTGACAACCGTCAGGATGTCTGCATCGTCAAACAGCTCAGCTAGCTCGTGGTTCATTCTCCTTCTCCACACGCCGCCAAAGATAGTCCGTAGCACCCGCCGTTCGAAAATGGCGAGTGCATTGGCGTCCTCTGCCAGCATAGTCCAGGACTCGTGCCCGTAGAGGACTACCGGCCGTATCAGTGTGCAATATACGGCGCATTTCGTGCGTTGTTGGAGTCTTCTGGATCTCAGGAGTTTGTGGAGTCCGTAGTAGACACGATTCCCCTGAACAATGCGCCTTCGCTGCTTAAGTTGTTGTCCGAAGTTACGATCGTGCCAAGGTAGCAGAACTCCTCTACTACCTCAAGATCGTCGCCGTCAACTAATACTCTGCTTCCGAGTCGTGCTCTATCACGGTCAGAGCCTCCGGCAAGCAGGTACTTTGTCTTCGTCGCATTGATCCTCAATCCAATCCTATCGGCCTCGCGTTTCAGTCAGGTGGACACTAAATATATGTCACTTTAATTTTCCTGAGGAATTTATCCTAATTATGATTTTTACAACAAAAAAAGCCATCTATAATGAAATTTTCAATTAAATAATTTGATTTTCCCTGGCAGTTCAAATATCGCGTATTTTGCTCCCTAGATCTTTTTCTTCTTTGCTTAACGACTTCCTTGATCAGGCCAATCTGAATCGTAATGGGATCGAATCGTATTTTGGATTGTTTTGCTCCATTAAGCTAGCTCGTTCAGTTAAAGATGCTGGCTTGTTGCAAACATCGCTACATATTTTTATTCAACAATTATAAACAAAATTTCATACAATATATTTTTAGGTTAAAATATGAACTATTTAAAAGAAGTATTAAATTAAATACATCGAATGAGTATGTGATGACTTCAAACCGACCAACACCTCAGGTCCTATCGACCCCTTGTCAGTCTTTGGTCGCTTTATGTATCTCGCGATGGTTCAATTATGGTTCAATTTAATAACAAAACGATTTAATGTCTTAAGAAAAACCTTAGAAAGAGCATCAATTCTTTGATTTTTTAATCACCTCTTCGAATGCTTAAGCTCAATCAATCTCAGCTAATAAACGGAAAGAAGTAATGAACATAAAACAAACTTTTACTCATTCATTATACCTATCATCTTACCAATGACTATTCCTAGCCGACGACATTCTCATTGGCAGTCCAAAAACAATAACAATTCCTTTCCATTCCCTCGGGCCCTAATGCATGCTGGCGCCCGTGCGTAATTATTTAGCGCATCTTCACTTTTACTTTCACATGGCCATTTCAGCAGACGCTGGTTGGTCCGGAGATCGCTGGTTGGGAGAGGGCGCCCCTTACACCGCAATCCCCGCTGCATGTGGCCGGGATCCAAAGAAGGTGATATACCATTTGTCAAGCTGAGCCCGTGATCGATTCGTGTGCAAGTTACGCGCATTTTTCCTTTCATCTTTACAATCTGTCTGCTTCGAAACACGAATTTTGCGCGCCGTGTACGCCGTGTTTGCTTTTCATCCTCTTCGACGCGGTGCATGGAATGTGCATTGACATGCGCGACATTTTGCCATTTTCTATCGCAAACTTTAAAGTGCTCATCACACGTGCAGCGATGAAATTGCGGATAGTTGATGAGTTTCAAGGCGGGAAAAACGATGCCACGGCGCAGCACGATCTAGCTAATAGACTAATGGTTTGCGGACGTGTCTGGCATGCCAATCACAGGGTTTTTTGTTGTGGTTGCTTGTGCTGCGCCTTACAAAGTCGGCAGACAAATGATTTATATTTGATAGAAATTAGTTACAGAAGCCTCTAAATTAATGTTTTCATTAGAAATATTAGTTTTATTGGCATAATTTTTCTGTGGCAAGGATCACTTGTATATTTCCAATAATGTCTGTTGCATGAAGACAGCGTGGAATTGAAAATGAATTAAAATGAAAGCAATGCATTACACCGCATTCAACGACATCCCGTCACAATTACACAACAATCCTGGCTAGAAGCTGCATCAAATCATCACGGTCGAATTGCCAATCGCTATCACTATCGAAGCCGATTGGTAACGGTCTGCACCGATGCACCTGCTCACGTGTGCATCCATCTGCAGCATAAAACCATGCCGATGGCGCCATCACTATCAACCGGCGCTGATACAGTCGTTTTTCCTTTCCGCTGTTTGTTTGCTTTTGCCGTCGTATACGGCGAATGAACTTTACCTTCGACTAAGTAATGTTTGCGAAGCAACTTAACCGACCGTGGCCAATTACTTCCACTTCCCGAAACATCGGATGTCGAAGCATAAAGGAACCTCGTCGCTCGTATCGCCTATCAAATGAAACCACTTTTCCGATTGGAAAATTCACAGCATGTTTTTTATGCGCCCCGTGGCGAGTGTTCCGAGTGTTAACGCAAGCATCATAATTGGATCATCATCGGGCCGGGTCGGGTGGTCGGGAAAGGAAAATCAATCGAACAATGGATCTTTTTTTTTTGCTTTCCACCCGTTGCTGAAGAATCAGTGTGAATAAAAAATAATGAAACGGTAGCGATTACGCGATTACCGATCGATCCGTGTTATTGGTAGCGTTGATGAACGTTTTGGGGGCAATCATAACGGAGGAAAATTAATTGAAAAGCGATTTTTGTGCCGCCCACAAGATGCGTGAGGAGGGTGAACTTTTTTTTTGGTGAGCCATATTCATTTAAAGCTTAAAGCAAAGATCGTATTCGAAATAAAAATATTTAGATAACATAGATTTTTTAACACTCAAATATAAAATTATTACATTGAAATCTAAAAACAATAATCAAAATGGAAAATTTTTGTAGAACTCCTATACAAAAAAAAAAACTAAATAGAGATCACAAACACACAAAAGAATTACAGAAACTGTCATAAATCTATTCACCAACTTATTAAAACAATAAAAAAATACATCAATAAAACACTGATAAAATATATATTTTGGATAGTTAGAAGATACATGAACAATATTTACATTTTCTTAAATATCAAATAAAGGTTCAAAATTATCGTGTAAAAATGATTAAATTAAAACACAAACTGAATAATGAGAATAATTACTAAAACAAGAGAAACAACTCTTGCCTGAGTGTAAGTAATGTTATGAAAAAGAGAATATAAAACTAAAACCAACAATATTGGTAGATCGTTGGAAAAAACATGCAAAATGCTTCAAATTTTCTGATATATTTCCTGAATTAAAATATAAACTTAAAAAATTGTCGATATATCTTTCCTGAAGTAAAATAAATGCAACTTATTTAAATTAATATTTAAGGTGACGGTTTTGCAACATATTGCAAACTAAATACCTGAACTTCTTGATAATATGTGTGCTTGATTATAATTAAATATCAACAGAGAAAAACAAACATTTTTAATATATGTTTATGTTAGTTTAATTCAAAATTTCAAATAAACCAAGCCAAAATTTCTTTTTTAAATCTTGGAAAAAGTTCTTAAAGATAAAAAAACAAATAAAAATTAAATAAATCTAGTTCAAACAAATTAATTTTCTTTATTCGATTAGAACGGCCTGGCTGTACTGCTTGTTCTAAATTACAAATAAGTACTTATTCCAAATTACACAAATACAATTCACATAAGTTGGGAGACATTTCCTCTTCCGAACTGAAAATTAAATTTATAGTGTGAGTAAAAACAATCAAATGCCTACATTAATATGTACAAACAATTACGACCTTACCTTTGTATATTATTATTAAAGGGTAACATGAAAATAAAACGTAATAAATACATTCACTAACCAATTTCAAAACAAAACTTAAATAGCGGAAAACAAATATGTTAATGCATTTAAGACAGTAAGCGTATTATACCAATCCCATGTAAAATAATTTCAATTTGTTATGAATTCTTTTAGGAACGAAAAAATTAACTCAAAAATTAGGTGAAAATAATACGATGAAACATGAACTACACATAAATTCCTGTAACCAAACAAAATATTTAATAGATTAGCATGTACGATTTAACCGTTTTTTTAAATATGATCAAAGCAATTGTCATACTCACCTAGCCTAATCAATTGCATTTTGTTTCCCTCTCTTTTTTTCTCCACAGGTAAGCATTTTACTGGAAATTATGCGGAAAATGCAACACACCCTTTCCCATGGCAAGCGCTTCTGAAGGCTACTCCCAGGCCGACTAATTTCCCACCCATATGTCATACGGCTCAGGGTCACGCCGGGTGACAAACACTGACACATAATGACATTTTCTTTCCCACTGGACACGTAATGAACATCAAGGCAGGGAGTATAGAGAAAAAAAACAATCCACTCATAATGGTAAAGTCTCTTCGGGGTGGCTAGCATTAAGATTCCTATCGCCTCTTCGTAAAATCAACATCCAATGTGAAAAAAGGACTGTCACCCTTGTGACAATACAGCGTTGCAAAATCAATCAGTTCCATTTTATTCCAGCTCCAGCGCTCGGTCGTTCGCTTGCTAGCTGGAAGCAATAATCTTTGCTGAAGGTCAAATTGCTTCACATGGGAAGGACAGTAAACGAGCGTGGATAATTACTTTTTATTAGATTTTTAATGCCCTCCAGTAAAGGAACCATTTTTTAAAGGAATGATTTGGTAAAACAAAATGAAGTAAATGTTTGTCAAGATGCTAAAATCGATTTTGGAAAACAAAACCTTAGGATTTTTAAAACTTCATATAACACCAACGAAACTATATTTTGAACACACGAAACATCTAATGGAACACAAAAAAGGGACGCCAAAAAAACATTAAGAAGTTCCCGCTCAATGCCTGATCGTCTAATCCGCCTCCAGCCGGTTGACCACCCATGCAGCTGTGTGAGCTAGCTGACTGAACGAAAAATGCTTTTGTTCCGTGCGAAACAACGATGTCGTATTTTGCGTAATACTGTCATTCGGTGCTGTGGTGGCTTATGGGTGAGAAAATAAAACAATATCCACCACCACTTTCAAGCCCGGAATCAAACTTTAGCCCAAGCGCCGACGAGGCGGGCGCTTCTCAACAGTATTGTCTGCGGTTCGTACTTAGAGAAGGTACTCCAAAAACCACTTTGACAGCGTTGCAAAAACAGCGCACAAAAGGCCATCACGTTAGCAAGATGGTGTTGGTGTTGATGGAAGTGTTGTCTTTTTGACATTTTGTGTTTTATGTCTAATTTGAAATGTACACAACCGATTATAAGATCTTTCCAAGTGTAGCGTGTTACAAAAGCGATCTAGTTTAGTTAATCATACTCATCCCACCTTCGGACACTTTAGGCCTGCGGGTAAAATGCTCATAAAGCAAGATGACAAACCCCAAACACGGTTCAGTCACGATCGACGATAGGTCACCGAAACTGTACATCTTCGCTGCTGTCTCCGGCGGCAGAATTTATCCCCGAACGTGCACCGGCCCATGCCTGCATAAAGATCAAATAAAATTATAAACCGATCACCTAAAACCGTAACCCGGCTCAAAAATGCCTCTTTTTAAAGAGTGGCCGGAATTTGCCACCATCGGCGGTGGAACGGTGTGACGAAAGAGATTCTTTTACCGTCGCCGCCATCATCTTTTAACGGTGCCCAAGGCGATAGAATGTTTGATCAGACTGAATGCAACCGAAGCTTACCCCGGTGATGCCGCCTGCATTGTCGGCGATTCCGGATGATCGGTTCGATCGGTTACGATTAGATGATTGCTGTGAAATGTCAAACCGGTGCCGAAATCAACCGCCCACAGCACTGTTCCGTCGGCGGCTGGTGAGGGATTAAATTTAGTTCCAGAATGATGCTTTCGAAATGATGCTAAATATGAAGTCAGCGAGAGATGATTGAGCGAGTTGATTCGCTATGCAAAATAGTTTCTGAGCCCATCTTTCTCTAGTGGTTTATGAGACCAGCACGTTGAAGACTTATCTATATGCTGTATCTAAGCAAATGTCCTTTTACTAGTTGTGCATTTTAAATTGTTAAGCTCTAATTAAACGGTGCGCAATCTCAAGATTGCGCTAAATTGTTCTGTCAAAAAGAATGCGCTAAATTGCGCTGGTTCCTTGGACCATTTTCCATAGCGGTAACAAGTATTCGATACAAACTAACCAATTTTTCCGATGCTATTCATCAATAGCTCATAGTGCTGAAAGATTGCGCTTAGATTGTGATAAATTTTTCAGATTTATGGGTCCGCGAGCTATACTTTTTTTTGACAGGAGGATTGATCAAAGAAATTTAGCGCATTCTTTTTGACAGAACAATTTAGCGCAATTTCGAGATTGCGCCCCATGTAAACTAGCAGTTAGATTGTGAATACTTAACGATTTATCACATTCATTCTGCAAAAATATGCCACATTGTGAAGCGCTTAGCGAACCAAATATAAAAAATTGTATATCAAAAGTGTTGGGATGAGATTATTTGTTTAGGTGCATCTGCTGTCACTTTTTTTTGTCACAACTTTTTGACAGAAAGTAGGGTAAATGTACCAGTTTTCGGCACGTTAGTACAGCTGTTCAGAAAAAAATACAAATACAATTATTTAATTCAATAATTCTGATTGAAGATGGTATTATTTTGGTTACAAAACTTCCAAAGAATGCTTCAGAATATATGTTTTAATGATTAAAATCAGTTTTTTAGAAATATTTCCAAAAATGCAAACATTGGTTTTGCTCCTATTTTCGGCAGAATGTTCCTATTTTCGGCAGGCTGTGCTCCTATTTTCGGCACTGCGAATAAGTGATTTATGATCATTTCAAAGATGTAATTAACTAAAGAAAATTATTTTAAACACTTTTCTACTGTTGTTTTGTTGAAATCTTTATCAAAATCATTAAAATATTTAATTTTATGTTGCCTGTTTTCGTCGTCATTGCTGGCAGATTTTGGCAGAGAGCTGTCAGCGTATGTTATTTTTCAAAACTCACAGCTTAACGGATATGCAAAATTGTTCACGTTTTCGGCAACCTACATTGTCTGATGAAACATGGTATTGTTTACAGTTCCTTTTGAAAATCAAACTTGATCAAGATCAAAAATAACTTAAAAGGTAATAATTTATATCAAAACGAATCATTCCATTATTCCATTAGGCTGTCAGTACACACAGCATTGAGCTGTCAAAAATCAACATTTACCATGTACCTATTTTCGGCAGCCTTTAAAACAAAAAATTAGTTATTTATTGGGGTTTTTAAAACTCTGTGAGCTTTGAATAAATTATTAAACCAGTTTATTGATCATAAAAATCACATTTTAGCTTTTAGCATGCATTAGTTTGCTTAATTACAAAATCTGCCGAACCATCGACTGACAGCATATCTGACGAAATGCTTGAAGCTGTGCACAAATATTTCGATATTTCTGTAAATATCTATGTAAATGCGCTCAAAATTTGCATTTGGAGAGTAAGTATTGATTTCATTCGATAAAAATTGTTCAAAGAATATTTCTATATGGATTTATTATGGTATAAAGCTTTTTTGGCTAGCCTGCCGAAAACAGGTACACTGCCGAAAACTGGTACAGTTACCCTAGCTTGAAATTTTCTGATTTTAAAGCTTAAGACGTCACAAGCCCTGAAACATTATAATTACATATGCTGAATCGGTTGCAATTGCAATGTATTGAGAGGTCTAGACATTTCACTGGGCTCGAACATTAGCCTAAGTCGACCCGGGAACATTACTATTACCAAGGCCTGAAAGTCCTCAGGAATCATTTTAAGAACCAAAAGAATTCTTCACGATCATTAATGTTTCACATCATTCTACTCATAATAATTTATCATACGGGACGCATTGTCTATTACTAGCCCAAGAAGCAAGAAAAAACTAAAAAAGACTGAAATAAGAAATAACTTGTTAGTAAGTTAAAGATTTGCTGAAGGACACACTGATACATGTTATCTGTCGCCTGTGTTAAATATGAATAGTGTGATGTTTTGAGATCCAGTCAACTAATAGCTATTGTCTACATATTTGTATTGAGTCAGTGATCCTATTTTGATCATGTTTAATATAGGTAAGGACTGATTTTGGGGGGTTTTCTTTAGCTGCTTCTGTAGCTAACAAAACTTAATCAATTAGGTAATTTTTGCGTGACGTGCTAGTAAGGAGATAATACCTATCTGCTATGCAAACGAAAATGTCTTTAAATAGGATTTCATCCCTCAATATTATTCTTCATCGTATTTAGCAGCTGTAGTCCTAAATCCAATAGTGAAAGACCATGATTCCAGAGCTTTAAAAAACATTGAAGCACAAGACATACACATGAACATCGTACATTATTCAATCCAGTACAGCGACAACACTGCAGCCTACCTGTGTGCAGACAAACCTTAAAGACGACAAGATCGTGAGAGAAAAGTTGTGTTCATTTTTTGAAGAAGATCCCATAAACCTGTCGCACCCAGTCGGTACACAGCCAAGACACCGTGTTCTTTCGTATCAATAATTTACCCATGTCGTGACAAGCTTTACCTTACCCTTTAGGCACCGGCAAGCCTCCGCGAAAACACAACACAACACATTTTAGCGGAGGTTTCAGTTTGACATTAAATCAACCATTCTGCACTGGGTAAGGATTCCATTACCCATCCACATTTAGTCGAGCCTGGTGTAACTTTTCGAGGATGATTCGGGGATATTTCGTTTCACTCGTCAGTACAATTAAAACGGGTAATGTGAGGAATTTCTGCAGACTGAGTAAACCGAACTCTTGGAAGTCTGGTGTCCGTAAGGCAAATGCCATGATTCGCCATCGATTGGTATGGCTGGGAGCAAAGCGATGCTTGCATAAGTGGCTTCTCTATTAACGACAAAAACACGGCTAATAGACAGGCCAGTAAGTACGGGTAACACCGCACAGTGCCACGGTGTAATCAGATGTGAACATGAGCCACACAATTCACGCTCATGGCACATGCAAAACGAGTTCATTAAAATGGACAGTTCTGCAACTGCGACATCGCTGCTTTGCACTTCGTTAAACAGCCAATTGATAGAGGACGACCAGGACACCCTTTCCCTTTGAAGAGTCTTAACTTGCTCGAAACATTCCGCTTACCGCGCGGCATTGAGGAATGAACAGGGCCAAGCAAAGGCTGCAGAGCAATGGAACATCGTTACTCTTTCACTTTCATCTATTGATTGTCAATCGTTTGTGCGCCGGCTAGAGATCGGTAACCAATGTTTGGTGTGTAAAATGGATCGTAACACCGTTCAAAGTGACATCGGTCCGTAGTCAAATGTTTCCTTGAGATATAATGCATTAAAACTGACCGACGGATTCGGGGATGTTAGGTAATGGGGGAGAAAACATTGAGAATGGGTGTCCTAAACAAAAGGATTACTCTGCATCATGGTCGAAGGTTGGCTTTGTAGGTCAATATGAGCGATCTAGCATTGATTGTTTTGCAAAGAAGTGTGTGCTATAAAAGGCCTTCGTATAGTTTGAATAAAAATTTCTTAAACTTTACTATTTATTAATTTATTTATTATGCTTAGATATAACATTTTAATCAATACTTAAATAAAGGATCATATTACAGCGTTTGCAGATCGACTTTAGCATGTACTTAAACTACTGCAAAATGACAACACTGCCATAAATCATGTTTCAATTACCAAACCAACCCACCGATTAATATTAATAACAATGGCACAGCCAGGGCCCACAGCACTCGGTTACAAGTGTGAAGTGTGTGACTTCCAGCGCAACAAAAGCATTCCACTTTGATACAAGATGCTGCACCCATATACCCTTCAGCGCGACGCACTGTGCGGATTTTTATTGCGAAGGAATGTACTGATTCGGATCCCTCGGCCGATTCCCGCTTGGCTTGGCAATATTCTTCGTCCGCCACCGGTACAGCGGGTGGTGAGGTCAAGTAGGAAGCCAAGAGTCATGGACGGTGTAGATCGCGGCCAAGCCCATCCAGCAGGGAAGCAAACTAGTAAGTCAAAAGCCGCACAAAGTATGCGTATATAAGCTGCTTTTCGAGAGATTTCTTGGTTGATTTGGGGGTGAAATGGACACAGACAACAGAGAAGAGGAGCGTGACGCCATCTCTTTCAATGGCTGAGAAGCTACAGATTTCGGAGCTGTCAATAGTAGGCGGTTTGGCACGAGTTGTCAGTGTAGTGGAAAGCACAAAGCGCTCAGTAAGAGATGCGTGACGGAGCAATGGACATCATCGCTATGCTAACGCAACCTCTTTCGATTACGATAGCGTTCGTACTCGTACGTGATCAAGTATAGTTCAAAGCGGCCCGCTCACTGGTATGTGTAGAGGGTGTGGTAGACACTAGCAGCGCTGAGTGTATTGATTGCCTCCGATCTGACAGCAGAGAAGTAAGAGCTACCTGTTAATGAACTGTCAGTGCTCGGGAGCTAATAACTCACCAGCAATCGTCAGAAATAGGCTCGCCTTTATTGGATACGGCAAGTAGGCGTTGAATGTGCCTCCACACACAATGATCGATTACTATTAGCGTCTTCTTGGATTGAAAGCTTCCGCTGATCGATGCCGTACAGGGTGTTTGATCGGAGAGTAACTACAACAACGGGTGCAATAAAACTACATTTTCACGCTTCCGGTACAAGCTTTTAACGCCATTTGCGATAAATATCCTTCGTACCGAAACGTAATGTGGTAGATTTCTTCCACACCTTATTATTCGTGCCAAGCCAACTGTATTGTCCTTCACAAGACGCTTATTCATTCCCTTTACCACTCTCAGAATTCGTTTTGCCAACTCAAGCAACACTCTCAAACTTTCGTTCTTCGGCTGTGATCGAGCCGTTTAAGATAAACACGATGGCGATGGCCTTCGAGTTGCGTTCTGCGGCACTTGAGCTATTAGAGTCCTCGTTTCCGACAGGAAGCATTGTCCAATCTCGACAGTTCACTAATTAGGGATTGGTACGAGAGGAAAAACCAATCACGCAAGTACCCGTGTAGTGTCTCATCATTCAAGGATCGTCGCATAAGCGGATACAGTCACACAGCCGACCTCACCGTCGACCAAGCGTGTGTGTCACGTAGCGTCGGTTTGTTTGTGCTGTCATCCACTGGAGACGACTCTAACGCTACGGACACAATTGGGTCAGCTGGGAGCGTCAAGAGCATCTACCACGGGCATCTTCCGACGGCAGGAGCAGAATCGAGAGTATAGATCGAGGGCGATCTATTCAATTCGATTGGCGGAAGGAATTCAGGTCACATGTTTTGCAGGCTTCAGAGCGCCCGTTGATGGGATCTCACGGAGGATCGGAGATACCGTGCATGGGAAGGGAAGCTCCTCCATCAGCACGCACCCATTAGTAGCTGTGTCTACGGTGTGTAGGATGCTCTTCATAAGCCACGGCAACAGTTTGTCCATTTCTTATTTACTGCCAACACGCGTTTCAAGCACTTTTTCTCACATTCGGGCTTAGCTTTGTTCTGCCGGTAGATAAAATCGACACGAAACAATTTTTCAGTCCGCGACATCCACGACCAGCAACTAATAGAATGGCAAAGGCCATGGTAATTTGTTGGCGCGTACTTCGACCACTTTCGAAATCTAATTATCGCACATCCACCGTGCAGGGGCGGTCATGTTTCAAGACGCAAAAGAATTAAATTTGTTACTCGTTGCCTTCACGTTTCCACTGAGGTGTGAGAGATTCTTTTGAAACCGTACATCTTCACTTTCGTTCCATGACCTTTGGTACGAGATCATGAGCTTATAGGCTTGGTCATATTAAAAAGACTTTAAGAGTGTCCATCAGCAAGAGGAATCAATCGGAATCGAAATGAGAACACGCTATTAGTGAAGAACATTGTACTTAACGCTACTCTGATGTGTTCGTGTTACCAACGACGGTATTTATGCAGCAAAACAGGAATGAGATCCCATACGAATCGTGAGATAATACACGCTATACAGTCAAGTCAATTAAAGGCTAAGATTCTTTGAAGTTACAAGGCAATATGAAGAAGGTAGAGCAGAACTACAATAAAAAATTATTACTGAAGGATGCTGAGCAACTTATCATTGGTTCTAATGAATTCTTTCCAACGCTGGCACCCATTACTGGCAACGTTTTGCGGTTGCAATTATTTAAATTACTCAATCATGCATTTCTTAAACGTATTTAGCGGCTCAAATTTGTGTTCCTAATTTTCGTCCTCCACACGTACCTTCTTCCAACGTGACCGATCACCTTCGCCCGCTCTATCAAAAATGACAAAAATTCTTCAACTAATTGCACAGCTCCACGACATTCGAGCCAATTATTTGTGCAGTCTCTAACGTGCTACTTGTGTCCTTTGTATCTGAAGATTACTTCGCACGTTACAACTAAGTCAAGGTTAGTCAGAACCATTCGTTAGTGGCCGAATTGTACCACCGTGTCACTAATCATATGTTGCGATGTGGTTTTGAATAAAATGATCAATTATCTGCATTGCAGTTAATGAGCAATCGTTGGTGCGTACCTACGGCGGAGGAGATGAGTTTCTTACAGTTTTATAGACTTTGACACCATTCTGAGACTCATGGAAACTCATTTGATGTGTTGGATTTGCTGCATTTTTTGGTATTATTAATTTCAAGATAAAAAGAAACTTTATCGATTTCATTGGCAGATCTTTTTTCAATCAAAACAAACCAAAGCAATTATTGTGATCCCTTCACATCATTTCCTTAAAAGGATCGAACGATCTGCATGCCACATTCCATCGCACTGTTCGGTACTGTTGGCTGTGGTTCGGCTTGCGCCACGTTATAAGATGCATCGAGAATTCCCTACAATCTGTTTAGCTGCCAGCCCACCCACAGCTTAGCACCACCTCCCGCTACAGTGCAAACTGAATCATCCGGTTTCGCAACTTTCGCTAGCATAAATCCACAGACAAACACACACTCACGCACCCAATCCTTCTCGCAACCCCCATCGTGATTGATGAGAGCGATTTTACGCGCGATGGAGGGTGCGCTCGGTAAACCTGTAAGCATTCTTCTACTCGCGCACACAGCCACGCGCTTGCTTGTGCTGTTTGAGGCAATAATTAAGCGTCCCTTTAACGAATGCAAAGGTAAGGAAGGAGTGTTTCATTGACGCTGGTTCCGCGTTGCTCACCTCGAACGTAGCAGGTGCCAGCATTACAAGATGACGATCGCGATCGTATTTTACAATCGATGTGCTTTGATCTTAGGGCGCCAGGAGCCGGCAGTAGGTATCTGAGGTGGAATGGGACGAGATGAGCACGAACCGTCATCGTGCAACCCTCTACTGCGCTGCGTTGGGACCGTCTTCACGGTCACTTTACATTAAATAAAAAAGGATTGGTATAACCTTTGTGTCGTACTGAAAGGAATCTAGCTTTATTTGATATGACTTGACAGACGGATGTTAAGCCGGGCTACTGCACTGAATATGCTCATAAAAAGATATTTAAAATATCTGTTTATAATTTTATTGAACAAATTTGCAACGAAAATAATGTTCAATGTAACATTAATTTTTATTTTCTTAAAAGTTACATTAAGCTGCTGTAAACCATGCGGAAAAATGCATATAAATTATTGTTTGCACAAGTGAACATTCTGTTTAGGATCGAATTTATGTAATGTGAAAAATCCGCTCGAATTTTTGTATAACTGTTTTGATTTTGAAGCCCTGAGTTAATGTTTTTGGTTCTAATTCGAATGTCTGGTATAAATTCGCTCCGGCTAACACCACTATTTCTTCCACCCAATAACAAAGAGACAATATCGATCATTATTAACAAAATTTGGTTTCAAATTTTCAAAAACTATTTAACTTATTTAGCAGCTTTCTGCATGCTATCTTGCCAACCAAATTCTATACTGACTTTGAAAGCAATAATCTTGTAGTGTAATATAATAAGATCTTAGCAATACGGCCAGGCCGTTCTGTATGAATAAAAAAAAATATAATAAGATCTTAGGCAGAGGCAGTAAGATCGCATCCTTGTCCAGCTACGGCTCTATTACGGAGGTAATAGAGCCAGAGAAGAAGAGAAAACTATAAGATCGCCGATCGTTTCAAACTTCTAACTACTGGTGAAATAACAACAGCTTTATGTTACATTCTTCTCTTGTTAATGTTGTTAACCCGTAGTTATACTATGATTTTTTTCTGTCTCTAACTTTAAGTGGGTTTACCAAACACTTCAAGAAAATAGAAACTTGTTGCTACGGATTACGGATACTAGATTCATCGTTGGCGAATCAATCAAGTGAATGTTTATCATTGCTGGAACACTTGCGCTAGTTCTTCGTATTTCAGATCAACTCAAAATCGGACGATAGGCTTTTTTTGACAACACTTTTGCAAGAGAGGGCGGATCAGAATGCATCAAGTTAGACAATTATCCTCATCTGGTTGGTTGTTTGGTTGGTTAAACTAGAACAAATACCAAAACTAGATAAACCTACATTGTTGGACGTCTCCCATACCTAGTTCGCTTGTCTTTCCAATATTTTCGACTGTAAAATCGCGTGGGTTAATATTTGTTCTGATAGAATTTATCCGATACGAAAGATTTAAAGTTGTTTAGTTGAGAATTGTTGAAAGATCTTGCATGCTGGTTCATGTAAATTTTATCTTTCTTTTTTCACGTTCTCGACAGATCTGAAAAAAAACAACAGACCTGAAAACAGAAAATAGTCGACATAAGAACGGCCACGATTACTTGAAGATGTAAACAGAGATAAATAGGGCTGAAGGACGCAGTTTCACTAACGCTAAAATTGTGGTTTTTTTATTAGTTGAAATATCTACAGCTTCTATTGATTTGTTTTTTTTCGTAACATAGTTTTAAAAATGTGATACGATAACAAGACTAATTGTAGAGACAAATTAGGAATAAACGGTTTTGTTACTTATAAAGATATATATCAATTAAGACATGACCAATTAGAAAATTTGACACTTCAATTTTTCTTATCAAAACTATAAACATACAATTAGTGAATTCCATCGAGTAGATTGAAAAAATAAATAACATCCTGGCTAAACTACTTATACATAAATCTTATGTGAGCTAGTCCGATAGAAGTGTGCCTTATTATCGCATTGTTCAACTGTTCCTGTTTGAATATTTTATTTTGTAAGTTATTAAAAGCTGAAAACTGTTTTTGTGTTTTGTGCTATCATTTTGTTTACCAATGCGATGAGGTCCTAAAATGCTTCAGGTCCTAAAGCTAATCATACTTCTAGAAATATTACTATACTGTACTGTACTGTACTATTAATGTTGTACTATAGTTATTGATACAAGAATAAAAATAACGGATATATATTTGCATCATGGTTTCTTTACCATAAATCAATAATTGTTACCATAAATGTTTATAGAAAAAAACCTTCAACAGCTTCGTAACTGATAGCTATATTACACGTATCAGCGTAACGCATCAAAGACATTTTGATCTTTCTTTCATAACATCGTCTACCATCCTTTCAAATCCTCTCACCACATATTTCTTAAAACATTCCTTGTACTTTCGTTCACGACCGACCTACCGATTCGCTGCATCGTTTGAAGCGATACCCAAACCACGTTGGTGTAATTGCCACGATCAATCAGAACGCCTTCCATTTCCTCGTTATACTCCGAAGGAAAGTACTCAACGAGCAGAAACGTTGGGCTAGCATGAAGCGCAAAGAAGAAGATGCTAGCTTTCAACGCCTTCCCGGTGACTACGCTGCAATCGTACTCGAGCGCAAAAGTCTCTGGGTGTTTGCCGTTTATTTAATCCTCCGTATTACGAATTGCACATTGAGTTAGGATGCTCGGTAACGGTGGTAAAATAGGCAGTATCCTATTTTTTATGTAACAAATTCTATCAGTTTTTTAGTTCAATTTGTATTACTACTATCGTCAATACAAACCATAAGCGAACATCATCGACATTTTCTCAACTCTAATTATTCATCAAATATGACAACAAACGAACAAATAAGTGTTTCCTGCTCTAAACCACGTACGTAAAGGAGTTGTTAATTCTTCTTTCCTACATCCTCCACAGTATTTAAACTAAATGTAAAGTCTTCACCTTCAGTGACCACCGTATGCTTTGCAGCTCATTCGACGAAATTAACACACTCCACAAACCCGGCCTCGACAGCGTCCAAGATTAATGCAAATACATTACCCGTAATGCGATGCGATTAGACTGATTAGATTAGAGCACGGCTAGTTTTGCGCTCCACGGTCGTTGGTAGACGCTTCCCGGTTCAGTCCCATAGCGAACCCCGAGGGCCAGAAAATGAAGTCAATTTTGCATTTCCACTGCTCGGGTTGTCGCCGGGCGTTGGGCAAAACGACAGTCAATTAACAGGCCAAGTCTTTTGGCGGAAGGGGACCGATGAAATAGAATCATTAGCCCGTTGACGTGGTCGGGTTTTGGGATTGCGCTAGGATAACGATCCAAACACCGGTTCGTCGTAGGGAAGCGAACCATTTGACCGAACGACCGAACCATCGTCCCGCTATCGTGTCCGTGTCTCGATGCTCGACAAATCAATTCATTACGTTGGATTAATTTTTACTGCCACGTTGATCGATGATTCGCTTCACGTGTTCGGTTTGAAGAAAAAACAAAACAGAACGTAAAACTTTTTAGTGGGAGAGATAATCGAGTGTCTCGGCAGATTTGGAGACTCATTTTTCTAACGTTCGGAAGTTGTGATGAACAAATTGCAATGCAGTAAGAGGGAAGAGTTTTCATTTTTTTTTAATTCCATTTATTTATAGGACACATCATTGGATGTATGAAATTGTGGAACTCTTTTTCGGTTCAGATCAAGCCAAACAATCGATGTCACACTGGCCGCACAAGCACGTACAGAAAAGCATGACAACTTTCGTTACAGTTTGTTCCGCATACAGGTGGTAAATGATTCAACTGATAGCGTATCTTAATACTTCTCCTAGCTGCCCGATGCCGTTCATATTCAGGTCTTCAGACCGAGGCACTCTACGTATATCGATCTAACAGGCTTTCGTCGGATGTAAGGCCACAGTGCATCCGGACATTAACTTCGAGAAACGGCCGGGGCTGAAGGTGATTGCGCAATATGCTGGTTGTATGGGAACATGTTTTTGAGTTCGTACATGTGCGCATGGTATGAAGAGTATTTGCTCTACTGCTCTTATTGAAAAAATCGTCGTATATTAAGATAGAAAATAAATGTTTCTTATGTTTTAACTCAATAACTTAAAAAAGTGGTTGGTAAATATGTTTTTCTTCGGCAGGAAAATAAAACACAAATCGAATACCTAATACTAATACCTAATCTAATACCAATTTGCCACTGAGGGCTATTAATACGGTAAACCACAGAAACAAATTTTTGTCTACGTACCACAGCACCGTTCTGCTGATCGCGTTGATTGTTAATCAATAGCTCTATGTTTTCCATCTCTTCGCGGTTTCAGGCTCCAAAGGTGCTTTGATTATAAGAAATCTTTCACGGAAGTTATCTGTTGATAGTTAAAAGATTTACTTTCGCTATCGTAACTATTTTATTTCTACACTTCCGACATGAGCTGTGACTTTACAACTAGCTTAACTAACTGGCTTACCTAGCATCCAAGTTATTGAGCATGTATTTAGGAATGAAGTCCTAGTTGCAAACGATTAAATTTAACTAAGTCTGAACATTAAAATTATTGTTGATGTTGATGCCCGCCAGGAAAGGATTGGCCGATTCGGAGACTATCGCGCAGTTTCTTTTGCCCGACCAGGATTAGTTCCTTACGGTGGATTCTTTCTTTCGACGCCGTGTTGGGATGTCGGACGTCACCCACTTCGCTCGGGTTAGACTAGTTAGCTTTTTCTCATGTATTAACCAGAAGAAGTTTCTAACAGTGGACCGTTTCTAACAGATGGCCACAATTTTGCCTAACTCTTCCGACGGAGTGCTTCCCCACTGTTAGAGTGCGGGATCAACATCCGGAGGAAAGGCAGATGTCTGGTTATCCGAACCTGAGAACATCCTCAAGGAGCTTATAATTCTAACTTTCTTTACTAAAACTTTTTTGTTATACTGTTATGGGAACGCAGCCTCAGTGGCACAACGGACGCAGCCAGCTGCTCGACGTCAACATTACGTCCACTATCGATGCGCGATCGTGGTTGTGTGCCGAGCGAAGGACGACGCCGAGGATAGTCGATCCCGAGCGCTCAAATAGTTTTAGAACCACAACATATACTTTATTAAAAACTATTCGCAAAAAATGTGTGTCGAATTCCTTTGAGAATCAATGGAAATGGTTTAGCAGCAGCGAGTGTCCTTGAAGTATTAAAATCGCAATGATGTTCTTCTTCTTTCTTGGCCTAACGACCTCTTAAGGTCATGCCTGCCATTTCTGGTTTACTAGACTAATTGATACCGCATAGTTGGTTAGTCAATCCTCACTATGGGGGAACGGCCCAGATGAGACTTGAACCCCGGTCCTGCCGTGTGAAGACCGGCGCCGCTGTCGCATCACCACCGGGCCGCCCCACAATGATGTTAGATAGTCCGATAGTTAATCTTTTTTGGATATTTGATGTCTTAAGCACCGGCGTCAGCGCTGCGTCCAATACACCAACTTCTCTATTCCTGCCTGATATCAATTCTCCATATAACTAACAATCCACTATTACTTTAATTTCCAAGACGTTTTTTATACCTAGGCTAAGCACAAAATATAGAATTGACGACAAGTAATGTTTTCGTCTTGCTAATCATTTCTCTCTTCCACCAACTCATCCAGGGAACTCCTTACAGTGGATACACAGCGGCATCGACAGACTGTGCCAACACGTTGCCTTCCTCACCATCACCCACCTCCATCGGTAGCATCCACAACCGGCAAAGCTTCAACTTTTGGAAGGCCGGTTCACAGACACCCCTGTCCACATCGTCCTCCAGCAGTTCCTTCTTTCGGCCGAACCAGCGTTGCCTGCTGTACAAGATACTCAAAGTGATCTGGCGCTACATAAAGTGGCCACTCGGGTTGCTGATGATATGCGGTTTGCTTGGCCTGGTAGTATACTTCCTGGTGGTGGGTAAGTGTCTGGAAAGGGCAAGACACTGCGCCCTACCTGCTATGCTCACACGCTTTTCCTCTTCCTCTCCTCTAGATCGTGATATCATGAGCAGTGGGTTGTTGGGCGAGGATGGATACGAGGTGGACGAGAATTTGTCAATCGATTTTAACGATTTCACCAGCACAAACGATCTGCACTTTGACCATCGCTTTACTGGAGGCACCCCCAAGGAGCCCAAATCTAAGGATCCGCAAGGATCGGGCCGCACAGTGGACACCAAGTTTTCATTTGGTCTCGATAATGATCTGCTAGCCGTGTTCGGAACGCACGCTAAGAAACCTTCCTTCGAGTGGCCTACGACAGCATCAACAACCACTGAGCCTGAATCATCGGAACGTCAACGGACGGAGAGCGCAAGCGAAGAGCTGCCAGCGCTGGTGGTCAAAGTAACGGACGCACCGATTCGCAAAACGAGCACAATCTCGTTGAAGGACTACACCAAGGCACGCGTCGTGTTTGACGATGAAGATTTCCTCGATGCGGACGATGGACAGAGCCGTACACAATCGGCACCAGTGCATCAGTCGGAAGGCACAACCAGAGCTTACGAGCCGGGACACGCGACCGACCGAGCAACGGCTGCGATTCAGGTGGGACACAGGGACGGTCCGGTACGAGGGACGGAGGTGCGAGGGTTCACCTCCGGCCATCAAAACAATTTTGGCGTCCCGATCGAGGAGGACGAGCGCCTGTTGCGCAAGCTGAACGACCAGCTAATGCAACTGGAGCATCTGAGAGAAGTGAATTGACGTTTTATATTGATTTTGTTCCCGAGTTGGCGGTTTTCCTTTCTTCACACTTTCTTTGCTTCTGCATGTTTGTTTTGAACTTTCGGAGTCCATGTTAACAGGAAGGAAGGCTTCGGGAAAAGGCTTCTAAAGCTTGATATTCACCTCTGCGGTCACTCTATATTTATTTGTCACCAAAATTTCTTTACAACACAATTGACGAACATCTTTAAAACTTTATTTTTGATGTCAGCAAATGCAGACTATAGTTTGTGTAGTATTCTACCGCAAAAACAAAACCTTTTTCTGCACACACTGTTGAAAGTTTTGGCATTTAGCCCATATAGTACACTAAAATAAACAAACAAACAATTGCATGGCTACAAATGATCAAGGCACATTAGCACGTCTCCAAAATTTGCATGATTTTAATGATTGTATTCGACCTACTTGAGGGCATTAATAGTGTTTTTAATATTGTTTTGAAACAACGAGAAAATGTCTTTGGCGTGTTTTGGCGTGTTTTATTATTATTGATTACGCACTGAATGGGATATGAATATTATTAATTGCTTAGAAACCTTCCTTCGAGTGGCCTACGACAGCATCAACAACCACTGAGCCTGAATCATCGGAACGTCAACGGACGGAGAGCGCAAGCGAAGAGCTGCCAGCGCTGGTGGTCAAAGTAACGGACGCACCGATTCGCAAAACGAGCACAATCTCGTTGAAGGACTACACCAAGGCACGCGTCGTGTTTGACGATGAAGATTTCCTCGATGCGGACGATGGACAGAGCCGTACACAATCGGCACCAGTGCATCAGTCGGAAGGCACAACCAGAGCTTACGAGCCGGGACACGCGACCGACCGAGCAACGGCTGCGATTCAGGTGGGACACAGGGACGGTCCGGTACGAGGGACGGAGGTGCGAGGGTTCACCTCCGGCCATCAAAACAATTTTGGCGTCCCGATCGAGGAGGACGAGCGCCTGTTGCGCAAGCTGAACGACCAGCTAATGCAACTGGAGCATCTGAGAGAAGTGAATTGACGTTTTATATTGATTTTGTTCCCGAGCTGGCGGTTTTCCTTTCTTCACACTTTCTTTGCTTCTGCATGTTTGATTTCAACTTTCGGAGTCCATGTTAACAGGAAGGAAGGCTTCGGGAAAAGGCTTCTAAAGCTTGATATTCACCTCTGCGGTCACTCTATATTTATTTGTCACCAAAATTTCTTTACAACACAATTGACGAACATCTTTAAAACTTTATATTTGATGTCAGCAAATGCAGACTATAGTTTGTGTAGTATTCTACCGCAAAAACAAAACCTTTTCTGCACACACTGTTGAAAGTTTTGGCATTTAGCCCATATAGCACACTAAAACAAACAAACAAACAATTGCATGGCTACAAATGATCAAGGCACATTGGCACGTCTCCAAAATTTGCATGATTTTAATGATTGTATTCGACCTACTTGAGGGCATTAATAGTGTTTTTAATATTGTTTTGAAACAACGAGAAAATGTCTTTGGCGTGTTTTGGTGTGTTTTAGGATTATTGATTACGCACTGAATGGGATATGAATATTATTAATTGCTTTAAACTTGTGAGCCATTTAACAGTTCCCCAAAAAACAAGAAATCCATATTTGGTCAAACTATTACAGCTCTCCATTCTTGGCATTTATTCCAACTCTAGAAAAATGCAACAGTTCCATCGTCCACCACCGATTCCAGCCTCTACAGAACAAAGGTGTCCCCAACGTTACCGATTCTGTCACGCTTTGAGATAACTACCGAGGGATTGAAGCGG
>KZ062156.1:191267-205033 GCA_002091835.1 Anopheles maculatus | reverse complement strand
GGTGCTTTTTTCACCGGTTTCTGGATCTTATGCACGGTTCCGCGTTGGCCTAACCGTGGCGCAGTACTGGACGAGAAGGATTTGGAGCGTTTGCGCATAGACGTCGCTGGTTTACGGGGCGTTTTTGATGTCGGATGTGGTTTTTTAGCAGCTGAGCTATCGTTTGAGAGTGGTTTTGGGTGAGCATTTTCAGGTGACGTGTGAGTGGGAGCCGGGTTCGCCGCCTCTAGCTTCGATGATGACGCGTAGAACGATTTCACAGACAGCGTTGGTGGCATCTTTAGAGGCGAATCTTTTTCGACGGTAGACGAAGAGTAGAACGATTTCGGCGGTATCGGTTGGACATCGTTGAAGTGTAACGCGGTGCGTGCACGGGGAGCATTTGGTCGTTTTGCACTGCTCCTATCGATTTCGGTGCATGAAGGAGATTGTGAAGTTTCATCCGGTGTGCTAACGTGCGTACGTTTTACGCCCGCCAGCTGATGCTGCGTCCTGCGTAGCGAAGGTTTACCCGATGCTTCATTTATCGTTTTGATCGACCGACTGCGCGTCGTAACGCCCGGTGTACGATGGTCCGATGACTACCAAAACGAAGCGGCGTCATCGGTCCAATGTCGGCCTCATCTTCCACATCCTTCCCGAAGAGAGATTTTTTGCTGCTGGACATCGTTGGCGTTCTCAGGTGACCTCGGTGAGCTTGATTCACCGCCGCCGTTCGTGGTGTTTCCATGGCTAACTGAGAACATTTAGTTTCCTCAGCTATTTCATCAATTTCCTTCACAAACACGCTCGTAAACACTACAGTTGGCACACTTTTAACGTTTTGAGTAAGTTTTTATTGTAAAATTAAGGTAAAATCAACACATTTCGACAGAGTTTAACGCGCGCGCGAAAGGAAGTGATCTCAACCGGAGTGTAAACAAACGCTGGCTGTGTTTATTTTTGGCGCACTCCATTTCGCCCGAATGACACCGAATTCGCTCGGAGGCGTATTTTCGCCCCAACATTCACAGGGTGTCAGTTTGACAAGCACCCGGACGACTGCTTCGCGTTCTCAGGCGGCATTCTCGTTTTCAACCGATAATAAGCTACTTATATTATCCTAAAAAGCTAGTATTATACCGGAATTGCACGCGGTGGGCCACCATTATTAACAAAACCGTAAATGTTATCTATGTAGTATGAGATGAAACCTAGCTGTGAGCTTTTAACTTCGCAAAATAACCTCATTAAGCGATTGTTAACAGCTTGTATATACTTCTTAACAAGGTATGCTGTTTGGGTTACACATATTCTGCTCGTTCATGTTAAATACTTTTCGAAACCAAATAAAAGCCTCATAACGAACACTTTATCACCTTTCCATCGCTTTCACCTGTTCTTCGACATATTCCAGCTTTTCTGCCGCTTGTTCGATTGCCTCGTACTGGTAGTTTAGATGCTGGAAAATAATTTCCATCTTCTTAAGATTCTGTATACTGTTGTCGACCGTGCTTTCGTGGTAGGCAAAGTTTTTGGCAGATTGCATTAGAATTTCGTTCGATTTGGATCCACGCACGATTTGGCGAGCGACTGACGAGGCGTTGTTCACGTTTACGGCCACTCGTTCCGCTAATCGGCGCTTCGAATCACTGAACAGATTTTTTGCACTGCTGCTCGATGCGGATGCCATTGCGCAGAAGAGATGCTGAAATAAAGCAAGTTTTACTTTAGGGCACGGCTTAAAACACTCTCTGCAGGAACATTTCTTCGTTTAGAGTACAATACCTTGGAGGAGAGATTGATAGAAGATAAGAAAAGGATGTTCAGTATTTGCCGTACTGAATCATATGAAGATGGATTGTTTATTTGTTGTTGGTGCTTCTCATTTGACAGCTGGACTTGTCCAGCAGAAAAATGCTGTACACATTCGATTAACCCTCAAACGCCGCTGACAGTTGTTACATGGAAAAGCGTTGTAATTACAAACCATTTTTTAAAAAAAAAGGTTTTAGCTTTATTCGGAATAGTCTTCAACAAGGACGAGATATTTATTATAGAACATTAAATTGTGGTGATTGAATCAGTATCGTTAGTTTCTGTTAGTTACGAACTAATTTTGATGATGTGTCCAAGCAGAACTTACAATTTCACGCTTCAAGCGAATGTACCACGTGGTGGTTGATTTGATTGGGATCAGTGGCAATTTCAACAGAGGGCGGAGTATGCGACCACCAAGGGCTCAGTCAGTACTTCTTCTTCTTGGCTTGTCCTGCTAGGTCATGCCAGCCATCATTAATGGCTTACTACACTAATTGATATCATGTCTGAGCCATCTTCCAGGACTCTTCGACATGGAACCTTTTACGAGGCTCCTTGACTGAGGCTCACTCCCTGGAAGGAGAGGACCCTTGGAGGCCTCATGGCTGACAGTCGCTAAACTTTTTATGGCGATTATATTTGATGGTTTTCTCCCCTTAGGTACCTAAATCACGTTGCATAATCTGTGTGAATCATGTTTGAGTTCACCCCATTTTAGATTCGCGCCACTTTCTGCGCCAGCATAATAGTGCAGAGAATGAAAACTAATAGTGCAAAGGTGCGAACACATTTTATTGGGTAATTTCTTCACACAAAACATGTACAAACATTTTGCGAGCCTTCCGTTTGTTGCGGCCCCGGTCCTCCATTGGACCGGCGGTGCTGCCCTACATTCAATTGGGTAAGTATTTTGACATTTGAACTCCTTTCACGGTTCCCTCCCGTTGGTGGATGATAAATAGACTCGCTCCGAATGCCGCGGTAGGTCCACGGCAACAATCCTAACCTTGCGGTTGGGCACAATTTAGTGTGGACAATCTGTCTCGCATCGTTCGGCAAACGTAATTCTCTGTGATGCACGATGATTGATGAAAGGGCCTTTCTCCTAGCTTTGGGAATTCGAAGAGTATGGAGGACATTATGTGCTAGAGCACGAGAAATAAAACATCCCGAATGAATTACGAGCGGCAGACAGCGAAAGCCTCTCCCCGATCAGCTGGTGGACGTGGAGGTTATGCAGTTTTTTTGGGGCTTGTTCCTGGGATTTTGTGGGCTGGAATGGGATTTTTTTTTCTTTTTTTCGGGGTGCAAACATATCGGTAGCACTCGATGCGGCATGAACGGTCGTGTAAATTGTGATGATGTAATTTGCACCACACGCAGTAGACTAATTTGTGTACCGCCGTGATCAAGCCGTGAAAGTATGGGACACAGACACTGGCACTGGTGAGATTCGAAAGGAACGTTAAGGAGAGCAAAGGTTGAGCTTTTTAGGCTTCCCAAAGGGAAGGTAACTGCAATGAAGGTAATTGAAATTGTTATTTTGACACAATTGTGGGAATGCATTGTTGGATAACAAACAGTCAATCATAGTTCGCAGAGGCTAAAGGATAATTGTCCCAAATTTCATTCTTTAATCCCTCGAAGGCTTAATGTAACGCTTCGAAGCGTTAAAGCGTTACCGATTGTAGTGTTGTAGTTAGAAATACTTTCCCTAGATTCGCTCTAACCTTTAGATGCTGTAGATGTTTATTCGTGGAATGAATTTGTTTCAAGTCTAATTATCTTCTCGTATTCGCACACATAATCTATCGCGCCAACCTTCCATTTTGTTATCGTACGCACTAACGTTCTTTCACTTTCAACTATGGCAGCAGAGTCGAGTGAGATTTATTGGCTCGACTAATGAACGCATCACGACCGGAGCTTAAACTTTCGTTCGGTATTATTTCCTCCATTGTAGCGTAGGTCCATAGCCATCCAACCCTACCGAACGGAAGGATTATGCAGCAGAAGTAGTCTGAGGAAGGTGTAATTAAGAAATTTCTTTTCAAAATACGGCCCCAACCTGAGCGTGGTGGGAACGGTTTCGGAAGGGCTTAGGGTGCGATTCGTTATACGGTCGATCAAAGCCGCCAATAGAGGGCGTGTAGTCATTAATTAGTGTCCAATAAGTAGGGTGCACCAGCACGAGATTGAATTATTTCCACGGTCAATTAAGGGCTTCGGGGAGTGGATCCGGAACAAAACGGGAGGCGCATTAAGCAGACATAGTGTGCAGTGGATTATGTTTTTATCTTTCAAGTGTTATTATTCATTCCATACGGAAGTGGATCAAAGAGATTTTTCTTCAAAATAAACTTTTCAATTTTGTTAATCCTATAAATAAATATTTTATGCAATCAATTCTGACTACAGGATATAATGGCCCAGTTTAAGGCAATTGAATCAGATGATATCACGATTAAGGTAACATTTTGTTTAAATTGACTTATTCTTTAAAACAGCTACTACCTAAATGGATTATGAAATAAAATTGTTCATACTGCAATTTTCATCCCTGAGCGAAGAATTTGAAAATAGTGACTCAAAGCCTGACATCCGGTTATAAACAATTTAAGTTTTTTAGTATCTGCAAAATTTTGATGACGAAACCGGAGGCTCCATTGTCTGATGGTTTGATCCTGGTGAAGCTTAGATAAAGGAATCAGAGCATCGGACCCTAACGGTGAAGATGTCCTGGACAAGATGGTCGTTGGTCTGAGACTATGCTGAAATTATCTATTCGGCTGTGAGTCGTCGATCGTGTCATCAAAAGGGATGGTTCTAAATGATTTTTGGAGAAACCTCTATCATTCTAATCATTCTGCAGCTAAGACAGAAGTAGTGGCTGACCGTTAAAAGGCCCAGAAAGATTGGGTTGATATTCTTTCTTGGCCTAACGACCTCTTAAGGTCACCGCATTGTTACCGCATAGTTGGATAGTCAGACCTCACTATGGGGGAACGGCCCAGCTGAGACTTGAACTCCGGTCCTGTCGTGTGAAGACCGGCGCCGCTGTCGCATCTACCACCGGTTGACATTATTGAATTGAAATTAATTTGTTATTAAAGCTCTACGGAAGATCGCTTTGCATTCCTGATCGCAGCCATTAAGTTCTGCTGCTGATTCTATGGCACCGAAACCTCTTTTCTAGACTCTGAAGTTGTCTGAAGTTGCAAAACGTCTTTTCTGGATTCTTTCACCGGTCTTCACAAAACATCGAATCCCAGCTGGATCTGTTCTTTCGTAGTGAGGATTGACTTTCCGACTATGTGGTACCAATAAATCTAGTAATCCATTAGACGGCTGGCATGATCTAGTAGGCCGTTAAGTCGAGTTGGTGAAGAGAAGCTCCATCAAGCAGCGCGCAAATCTAACAAGCTATGAAGTATCATCGAGTGCCTTGTGCAGGTTATACAGCTTAAAGACCTAAACCTGGTTCCCTTAAGGTTCTACTTTAGATACAATATTTAACAAGAATTCTAGTAACTCTTAAAGATACTTATCGTACATTAAAGGCTCAAAACATAAATCAACCAAAACTGGTTCATATTCGGTGGTTAGATTCCCACACTCTCCGTTCACACATTCTTACGATGATGTAACGAAATGTGTCACTTTCCCACCGTGGTGACCGTGCCAAAGTGAAGGCAAACCCTCCGGGGACCTATTGCCGTATCCCGTACATAGCGCTCCATTTCTCCCACGTGCCCAATCCTTTTACGGGTGCATATGTCTCGCCTCGACAAACGCCGACTGGGACAACAATATCGAGCCGTGTTCAATTGAAGTCGGCCCTCGTTAATGCCGATCCGATTCAATCGGATCGATCGGAAAAGGTAGATTATGCGTCTGCGTATGGTAATGCTCTGAAGTCAAGTCAATGGCAATGTTCTCTCGCAGGTTACTTTGTGCGCATACAAATATGACTGACAATGAGTTCTCTTCGATATGTTTGGACGTGACATAACCAACCTGGGGTTTAAGGGTTGGTCCTCCACATGATGCTTCTTCGTTCGATATAGTTCCCTCCATCAGGTGGAACGAGAATTCATCATAAGACAAATTGCACCTAATTCGTTTTGTTCATCAACTGGTAAAAAAACAATCCAAATGAGGTTGCGCAGAACTCGTGTGCAACGATGCACTAACTGCACTCGAGTCAGGTTTTTTGTTGTTGTTGCTTTGTTTGGTGACGTGTATCTGGTAGTAGTAAGTGATACATTTCTCACCTTCACCGAAATCAGGACTCGCTCGCGGTACGGTAAAAGCGTGAGCATACCCACACGCCACACTAAGCCACGGCACGGGTGTGATACAGTGTGGCGTAACGTACGCGTGCGCTTGCAGGTGTATTTTTTCTTCTTTTTGCGCCTGTTTCATTCGCCTAACTCCTAAGGCTCTGCCACTAAAACTGTGAGCTTTTACCCTTATGGTCGCGTTTGTTTTGTTTCGTGCTTTGTGGTGCATGCACTTTATGATATGACATAAACCCGCGACCAGCAGCAGAATGCAACGGGCAGCAGAACATAACGCAGAAAAGGGGCCAGCCCAGCAAGTGATTATTATCGAACACGGGTTGGTATCTATGTCACGATAAACGATCTCCTGGCCGCTTTTGCACCGCGCAAGAAAGAAATGCTAGCGAGTGCTGCGATCGCGACGTATTTAATGTATGCAAGTAATTGAGCCATGAATAGAGAGAGAGCCGCGTGGTACGATATTAGATAATTTCCCTAATGGAGCAGAAAATTGTCATCCCGCGCACACAGTGGGACAGTGGGGGCCTTTTTGTATTCGCTGGAACCGGTAGCTGGTCTGTGTTTTTATTTTGTACGGTTTTAATTTAGCAACCCCAGTAAGGGAGGCAATAAAGAATGTTAAATAATCAATCAGCCGGGCATGAAATTCGCCATCGGAACGTGTTGGACCAATTTGCAGTGTGATTTGTGTGTTGGAAGGTGTCGAACAAAATGTAGATGTAGTAGCTTGTAGTTGGTGTGTTGCAGCCCGTTTTTTTGGATACAGGATCGTTAAGAGATGGCGATTTTTAGTAGCTCCTAAAAATATAACACTACACTTTCAGGCCAAATTGTATGTAAAGCAATTATGAGTTTTTAATATTGTATTGTTCGTTAATTTTAATTCTTTATGTTTTTCAAATTAACTTTTGTATCGATTCATTTATGTTGTATTCTAAATTCTCTTTTTGATTTATCTATAGATTGTTATATTTTCATTTACAAATTTATTGTTTCATTTATTGATAGTTTTACAATTTTATTTTTGTTTATTGGTACTTACGTAATTTTCTTAATTTTTTAAATATATTTTTGTTATTTGATTAGTTATTTAGTAAATTAAACTTATTAATTAGTTAATCAATAGCGCTTTCTATTTATTCATTAGATTATATCTCTTCTTGTTTTATTAATCTGTTTATTTAATGATATTTTTTTTCCCTCAACAGTTTATTATTATTAAGTATTTTATTTTATTTATTAGTTTTTATTCTTTTTGTGTTCGTTTTGTTATAACATCTTTATTTTTTATTTTGTTTTGTCTATGACTGAAAGACGTTGAATAAAATAGTTTCCTTGCTTAGACAGCAAGAAGAATCATTAGAAAATATAAAAAAAATTACCAGCTTCTGAGCTGAAGTTTTAAAATAGTAAGAAGAACAATTTAATTGAAAATCTTAACAAAGCCCGTGAAGAAAGACTTGCTCTTCTATGTGTAATAGTGAATGAAATACAGTTAAGAGTACAATAGAAACTCAGAAAATAGAAAGGACTTGTGAACATACTTGAGAAGAACAGTGAAAGTAAAAAGAGAAAAAGGAAAGAGAGAGGACGATTTATTAAAAAGAGCCCACATGTCCCACGGATCTTGTTTGTATGCTGATAAATTAAAGTCATGACTCAACAGAGAGTTACTCCGAAGAAGAGAACTATTTATTAAACAGATCGTGATCAATTAGTCAAATATTACGACATCTTAACAACAAAAACTCATACTCATTAGAAAGCTTACCATTTGCAATACTAAGAATAGCTATGACGAGTATCTCAGTGGCAAGTTAGTCTTACCATGTTGTTGCTATTTTTTTCTTTAATTTTTATACTACACACCTTCCATGAGTGCATAAATCTTTCCCATTCCCATTCTCGTGCGCATCCGGAAATTGGCGCGTCCTTGGGTAACCGAAGCCAATCTTCGTCTTCCAGTTGAATGAAGCGATGAGCGAGAGAAAGATCGTATCGCCGTGGACTATGGACCATAAATCATAGCGGGTCTCGGTGCATTTACTTGGATGTCGCTGCCGAGCCACATAGTAAAGGAGGAGCTTCCTGTTTGGGACAATTTATCGATGTGATCAACTGTCGGGACTGTCGTCTTCTTGGTGCTGATTAATCACGTTCTTCGCTTGAAGACGACGATGATTATGTCATACTTGTTTCGAGTTCTAATAAACAAGGCGTTAGAATATTCTCTTTACTGGCTAGCTTGAACTTCAATTACTTATCAGCTGCACTAGATCTTCCTGGGCCTAGTATAACAAGAACCCCTCCGTTTTGTCCTCTGTATTCTCATCTCTGAGAACCGTATCGTGTTTTCCAATGCAAACAATCAATCAATTAAACACGCGCAATTTGCCATGCAGCCGTATCAAGATGGGTATCACCATAAACACACTACACTCGTAGGGGGCCCTTAGTGGTGGCCTATTTAACTTAAAAAGGCGCGCTGATTTTGTCATTCAATGATTTTGCGAATCAATTAGGTACGGTGAGGGTGGGGGGAATGTGTTAGACAGTCGGGAAGGAAAATGGTTCCAAAAACCGTGGGAATGTACAAGGAAACTGAATGTCTGGCAGATTGAGCAGAATCTCTCCTTCTGCCAGCGGAACCCTTGACGCGGTGGTCCATTGATCGTCGAACGTCGTACGACCAGCGTACCCGAAGGCCGTCACTTGTGTGACCGTCAAAAATCGTGCTCACATATGGCATCGGTACGGTCGGAAATTGGTTCGGTTAATTTGTTCTAAATTGAAAACATATTATGTCACGGCAATGATTGGGCCTGCCGGTTCGGCTGCTACTACTCCTACGAGCGTAAGAGGGTGTGCACCGGCACTGGAACCTGCCGGGGGTATCGAAGCAGTATTGATCTATGATTAATGATTCGGCCGAATGGTGAGCGATTTTGCTGGACCGCGTGCGCGATCCTCGCGAGTCCTTGGAGTGTTTGCTGCGCGAGAGTGGATCGCACGCGAGAGTGGATCGGCAGCCGAGTTGACTTTGGCATTGGGGAAGGTTTTTTTTCTTCATACAGCTGAACTGGGCTACGAGCTGTTCGGGGCCTACGGAGTATGAACGTGTAATGGGCGCGAACGGGTTTGCTACACCGACTTAAACTTGAACTTCAGAACCCTCTTTCCGAGCAGGCAAAACCTTGGCGGAAATGATTAGCTGTCGCTTTGGACACCAAACGCACCACGGAAATGGGGGAAATCCGAATGGGTGTTAATAGGATGCATGCTGCGAGCGCTTCGTGGTGTCCGGAGGCACGAGTCCCGCCACCGTCCAGTCGCACAACAGGTCCAGGTTTGGATGACAGACACTTTCGGTGCGATTCGATACGCGTACCATTTGGAAGGAAGAAGGTGAAGAGGTTTTGTCATTTTCACCTTTGCACTTGTCCGGACCGATTTCGGGCGGTGGGTTTTAAACACGCGCCCTTGACAGTGACAGAGACTACGTAGGGCGCTGTTGGGTGCGCTGTTTGATTACATTCTTTTGCGTGAATTGGCGGAGGTTATGTGTGCTTCTAAGCTAAATGCATCCTTATAGGGACGCTAAACGGTCATGTTCGTGCGTGACCCTATGCGTGTCGCCGACTGTTTGTGCAAGAATTTGGCAAGTACAATATTTGAAGTAGCCGTGGACAATTCGACAATTTAATTATGACGCAAGGCTAGCGCAAGGTTAGTCATGGGTTAAATGAATGCTTTAAACGTCGGGGAGTTTTGTTAGGGCTTTCAAATATTTATGTTCTCAGCACACTTGTGAGGGATATTGAGAGATATCCTGAAGAGACTTGGCCTGAAGAATAACTCATCATGAAGGAGGATGATCTCTGGGTTCGTACCGGATATTGCTGGAGGATTTCAGAAACAATATTAAGAGGATTCGTCGAGTAACTAATAACCTAAACTTAACTGAACATCTATAAACAAATCCCTAGATTTTGATTTTGTGTCTATTTTTCTTCTACTTCTTTGGCTCTATTTTTGGCCTTTTATATCTGCCACTACTGCATCTGCTACCTGGCCAACATTAATTTGTTTAGAAAGTTAAGACAATTTCTTCGTACTCGTACATATCCAGAAAAAAGACATAGTAGGCTATGCTTCCCAGCAATCGACTTCACCATCAATACGTCACAGTAACCTTTGCATGCGACGAATTGGCCTTTAATCGATTGACCGCACACAGTAAAATGTCGACCGAAAGTTTAGTTCGTCCCGGTTTGACGACGCCCTACGTCGGCAGTCTGCCCGCGATTAAGTTACGCCTGCGCAAGAAAGTACCCAAACTCACCGCGAACGATGTCCGGCGGGCACGGATACTGTACTACGAAGCGATCGCCAGCGAACTGTACGAGGAAGGCTTCGTAAATGGAGCGTTCCTGCTGCTGCATCTAATCGAGTACGAAGATGCAAACGTTGGCCGTACATCGTACGCGTCGGTGGAATGTAGAAGGTTACGGAACAATGAAATGTTGCTGAACTATTTAGGTGGTGCGTTGACCAGTGCGGAAGGTAGCAAACGTGCTCAACAGTACGATCGGGAAGTGAGTGAGTTGCTAGCGATTGCCCGCCAATTGGAACCGGATCCGGAGAAACGGTGGTTAGCACGGCAGTTCTTCCTGATTGCGCTGGACCGATGTGTCGATTGTGGTCCAGGGTCGCGTGTGAAGATCGAGTCACTGGTGAGATATTATTTTGCAAAGTTTCAAATCGACCAGCAGCGGTTCCTGGTGCCGATGAAGATGTTGGAGCAAGCGGATGAAGAGCTGGCAACTCTGGAGGATGGCAATGAGGGTGAAAATTGCAAAACGCTCGAAGCAGATGGTGGTGAATCGTTGTCGGTCGCCATTAACACTTTACTGTTTGTGTGCAATCGAAAGCTTGCGGAAGAAACGGCAGAGTCTCCAGCGTGGATTGCGGAACAGTACATAAGGGACGCTCACAAGGCAGCTTTGAAAAGTTTGTACACTGCCGTAAGAATTATGGTGTAAATGGATTACTTTTATGCATGATTTATTTACAGCCTTTAAACCATCTATTATGGCAGAGTCCTGTCAAGCCTATGGGGACTTTCTTGCTAGGAAAGGATCCTACGAGGAAGCTCTCGTAATGTACCGGAACGGTTTGCAACAGGCTGAGCTGGATGGAGGCATGCAGGATCTTGCCTGCTCGGTTGGATTGGCTCAGGCAACCTGCTACCACAAGTACGTATTGAGTATGCACATCCAGAATCGAATGTCCCAGTAATTGCTCAATCAATTTTTTTCTTAGACATGGCCAATCGGTCAAATGTGACGCAATGCTACGTCGTGTGGATCGGATGACGAAATCTTCAGAACATTCCCTAAGTCGAGGACACTATTATCTGACGTCAGCAACCCTCCAGCAGGAAGACGCCAAAGCCGACACCGTCCAGATGCAGCAGCTGACGGAGCAGTTGCGTCTAGCGGCGAAGATTTTCGAACAGTTCGGCCGGATGGATAAGTCACTCGAGGCACGCTGTCTCGAGGGACTGTTGCGAGCCGAGCCCGCGTTCGCCGAGTACGTCAACCTGTTCCCGTCAGCCATTAGCACTTCCGACGAGGCGTTGTACCGGGTGATCGATCGTGTCGGCTTCTAGACATCTTTTTTTGGTGCTGCTGAAGATCGTCTAGTCCTACTGGGGCTCTATTGCGTTGTTTTTGAATGTGACTTTTATGATCTCTCGCACTCGGAATGGGGTAGTAAAATTCGAGTCCGTAGCAATTAATTAATCAAACAAGATCAACACCTGGCACACAGCAGGCATACAAAAGGGGATGGCTTTTTGTTGTTGTTGTTGTTGTTGGACAGGATCACTTAAGACACACCAACTACAAAGCTAGAGTGAAATGGTAGAAATGGTACTGGTTTGGCCGTTCCTTTTTTTTATCTGGGCAAGTTCATTCGCCCAAAAACGATCCGTACGCAATCTTCCCAACTCCAGCTGGTCCCTGCGGTTCGATACCATCAAAAAGTCTTAAAGTTGGCGGGGGTCATCGATCGAAATGGTTCGTTTTTGTCTTTTCCTGCCCCGATGAAGATCAGCACCGAGTGTGGTTCCTCCGGACGAACACTGCCTCCTGCGGACTTTCTTGGCAGACCTGAGGCCCTCAAGACAGTACGCGAAGCTTTTGCATCCTTCCAATCGACGTTGGTGGTATTTCTAAGTTGTCTTTACTATTCCAATTAGCATCAGTGACCGCCGGTTCGGAACGATTCCGCTTTTGCTAATTTGTTTCCCCCCGCGCAATTCCTCCCTTCTCCCTACCTGTGCTCTTCCTCCCCCTTGAGATTATGATGAAGATGACGAAGTTTATGATGATGATCGCTACGATATGATGGTTCAGCGAGGGAAATAAAAGGGAATCGACGATGGTGATGAATCAATTCGATGCTTTTTCGGGGGGTTTTGCTAACAGGTACAGGTTGTTCCTCTGTGGCACAAGAAGCAATTAGCGCAGAGCTTTGAAATAATGTGATCCATTCTCCAGATCGTTTGACCTATCGGCGATCGGGAATGCGTTTGCGTTTCTTTTCGTTGCGGTTGTCAAAATATTAATTTTTTTGGGCGTAGGTTGCTACGATTGGGGTGCGTGCGTGTGTGTCATCACAGATGATGTCGAAGGTTTTGCGAATTTTGATTTTCCGATTGTATAATAAACGGACATCCAATTAGCAAAACAAAGCACAGTGATTATGTCATCCGCCAGAAAGGAGTCACCCCGTGGAGGTGCATGTTGTGCATGGGTCGCGTTGAGTGCATTTTCTGAAGTGGATAAACTCTCCGAAACAAATACACACACACCCTCCTGTTCAGGGGATAAAGATTTGTTTATTTGGTTTGTTTTTCCGTTCTGCACAGCAGTTGGTACCGTTGTGTACTTGCGCTCTGACAGTTGCAGGCTTTCGCTTACTCCATGTAATGGTTACGTATTCGGACCCCCGATCGACGTTGTGCACCGTCGCTTAACAGCAAGAGCGTGCACTTGGCATGGAACCGTTTTCCTTTCGGCAGAAACGGATCGGGGGTGCTCCAGTTTGTGCAGAATTGTTATTGTGCGCAACCAGACCGACAGCCAGAAATCATCAGCGACGGGGGCTCGCTTTACGGGGTTGATGTTTGTTATTTTTGGGGCGTGTTTGCGGGCGAATGTAACCCGCGTGTACCTTCGAGAATGGCATTGCCGGGCATTGGTAAGTGATTGCTTTCTGTAAGTGACCGTTTCGTGAGAAGAAATGGGAGAATGAAAACAATGCAACACGACCCGAATCGTTCGTACGAACGCGATCGTGCTTTATAGGGGCGTTGTCGTTGGAGTATGATTTCGTGAGTATGAAAAATTTGGTAGATAAATTAAAATAGATAAACGTACTGTATGTAGTGTGTGTTTTTGTGCAAAAAAGTAATGCAATTTGTGAGATTATCTTTTGCGAGCGTGAAATGATAAAAGGTCAGCTGGAGAAAGCAGCCGGCAAAACACGTATCTTACCTGATTGTAAGCAGCGAATCACACCGTGGTTGACCCAAATGTGATCACCAACTTCAGCTGTAAGGTATTCCTCGGGACCACTGAATGACGTAGGCAAACA
>KZ062156.1:105957-185321 GCA_002091835.1 Anopheles maculatus | reverse complement strand
CAATTTCTTCGTACTCGTACATATCCAGAAAAAAGACATAGTAGGCTATGCTTCCCAGCAATCGACTTCACCATCAATACGTCACAGTAACCTTTGCATGCGACGAATTGGCCTTTAATCGATTGACCGCACACAGTAAAATGTCGACCGAAAGTTTAGTTCGTCCCGGTTTGACGACGCCCTACGTCGGCAGTTTGCCCGCGATTAAGTTACGCCTGCGCAAGAAAGTACCGAAACTCACCGCGAACGATGTCCGGCGGGCACGGATACTGTACTACGAAGCGATCGCCAGCGAACTGTACGAGGAAGGCTTCGTAAATGGAGCGTTCCTGCTGCTGCATCTGATCGAGTACGAAGATGCAAACGTTGGCCGTACATCGTACGCGTCGGTGGAAGGTAGAAGGTTACGGAACAATGAAATGTTGCTGAACTATTTGGGTGGTGCGTTGGCCAGCGCGGAAGGTAGCAAACGTGCTCAACAGTACGATCGGGAAGTGAGTGAGTTGCTAGCGATAGCCCGCCAATTGGAACCGGATCCGGAGAAACGGTGGTTAGCACGGCAGTTCTTCCTGATTGCGCTGGACCGATGTGTCGATTGTGGTCCAGGGTCGCGTGTGAAGATCGAGTCACTGGTGAGATATTATTTTGCAAAGTTTCAAATCGACCAGCAGCGGTTCCTGGTGCCGATGAAGATGTTGGAGCAAGCGGATGAAGAGCTGGCAACTCTGGAGGATGGCAATGAGGGTGAAAATTGCAAAACGCTCGAAGCAGATGGTGGTGAATCGTTGTCGGTCGCCATTAACACTTTACTGTTTGTGTGCAATCGAAAGCTTGCGGAAGAAACGGCAGAGTCTCCAGCGTGGATTGCGGAACAGTACATAAGGGACGCTCACAAGGCAGCTTTGAAAAGTTTGTACACTGCCGTAAGAACTATGGTGTAAATGGATTACTTTTATGCATGATTTATTTACAGCCTTTAAGGCATCCATTATGGCAGAGTCCTGTCAAGCCTATGGGGACTTTCTTGCTAGGAAAGGATCCTACGAGGAAGCTCTCGTAATGTACCGGAACGGTTTGCAACAGGCTGAGCTGGATGGAGGCATGCAGGATCTTGCCTGCTCGGTTGGATTGGCTCAGGCAACCTGCTACCACAAGTACGTATTGAGTATGCACATCCAGAATCGAATGTCCCAGTAATTGCTCAATCAATTTTTTTCTTAGACATGGCCAATCGGTCAAATGTGACGCAATGCTACGTCGTGTGGATCGGATGACGAAATCTTCAGAACATTCCCTAAGTCGAGGACACTATTATCTGACGTCAGCAACCCTCCAGCAGGAAGACGCCAAAGCCGATGCCGTCCAGATGCAGCAGCTGACGGAGCAGTTGCGTCTGGCGGCGAAGATTTTCGAACAGTTCGGCCGGATGGATAAGTCACTCGAGGCACGCTGTCTCGAGGGACTGTTGCGAGCCGAGCCCGCGTTCGCCGAGTACGTCAACCTGTTCCCGTCAGCCATTAGCACTTCCGACGAGGCGTTGTACCGGGTGATCGATCGTGTCGGCTTCTAGACATCTTTTTTTGGTGCTGCTGAAGATCGTCTAGTCCTACTGGGGCTCTATTGCGTTGTTTTTGAATGTGACTTTTATGATCTCTCGCACTCGGAATGGGGTAGTAAAATTCGAGTCCGTAGCAATTAATTAATCAAACAAGATCAACACCTGGCACACAGCAGGCACACAAAAGGGGATGGCTTTTTGTTGTTGTTGTTGTTGGACAGGATCACTTAAGACACACCAACTACAAAGCTAGAGTGAAATGGTAGAAATGGTACTGGTTTGGCCGTTCCTTTTTTTTATCTGGGCAAGTTCATTCGCCCAAAAACGATCCGTACGCAATCTTCCCAACTCCAGCTGGTCCCTGCGGTTCGATACCATCAAAAAGTCTTAAAGTTGGCGGGGGTCATCGATCGAAATGGTTCGTTTTTGTCTTTTCCTGCCCCGATGAAGATCAGCACCGAGTGTGGTTCCTCCGGACGAACACTGCCTCCTGCGGACTTTCTTGGCAGACCTGAGGCCCAGTACGCGAAGCTTTTGCATCCTTCCAATCGACGTTGGTGGCATTTCTAAGTTGTCTTTACTATTCCAATTAGCATCAGTGACCGCCGGTTCGGAACGATTCCGCTTTTGCTAATTTGTTTCCCCCCGCGCAATTCCTCCCTTCTCCCTACCTGTGCTCTTCCTCCCCCTTGAGATTATGATGAAGATGACGAAGTTTATGATGATGATCGCTACGATATGATGGTTCAGCGAGGGAAATAAAAGGGAATCGACGATGGTGATGAATCAATTCGATGCTTTTTCGGGGGGTTTTGCTAACAGGTACAGGTTGTTCCTCTGTGGCACAAGAAGCAATTAGCGCAGAGCTTTGAAATAATGTGATCCATTCTCCAGATCGTTTGACCTATCGGCGATCGGGAATGCGTTTGCGTTTCTTTTCGTTGCGGTTGTCAAAATATTAATTTTTTTGGGCGTAGGTTGCTACGATTGGGGTGCGTGCGTGTGTGTCATCACAGATGATGTCGAAGGTTTTGCGAATTTTGATTTTCCGATTGTATAATAAACGGACATCCAATTAGCAAAACAAAGCACAGTGATTATGTCATCCGCCAGAAAGGAGTCACCCCGTGGAGGTGCATGTTGTGCATGGGTCGCGTTGAGTGCATTTGCTGAAGTGGATGAACTCTCCGAAACAAACACACACACACCCTCCTGTTCAGGGATAAAGATTTGTTTATTTGGTTTGTTTTTCCGTTCTGCACAGCAGTTGGTACCGTTGTGTACTTGCGCTCTGACAGTTGCAGGCTTTCGCTTACTCCATGTAATGGTTACGTATTCGGACCCCCGATCGACGTTGTGCACCGTCGCTTAACAGCAAGAGCGTGCACTTGGCATGGAACCGTTTTCCTTTCGGCAGAAACGGATCGGGGGTGCTCCAGTTTGTGCAGAATTGTTATTGTGCGCAACCAGACCGACAGCCAGAAATCATCAGCGACGGGGGCTCGCTTTACGGGGTTGATGTTTGTTATTTTTGGGGCGTGTTTGCGGGCGAATGTAACCCGCGTGTACCTTCGAGAATGGCATTGCCGGGCATTGGTAAGTGATTGCTTTCTGTAAGTGACCGTTTCGCGAGAAGAAATGGGATAATGAAAACAATGCAACACGACCCGAATCGTTCGTACGAACGCGATCGTGCTTTATAGGGGCGTTGTCGTTGGAGTATGATTTCGTGTGTATGAAAAATTTGGAAGATAAATTAAAATAGATAAACGTACTGTATGTAGTGTGTGTTTTTGTGCAAAAAAGTAATGCAATTTGTGAGATTATCTTTTGCGAGCGTGAAATGATAAAAGGTCAGCTGGAGAAAGCAGCCGGCAAAACACGTATCTTACCTGATTGTAAGCAGCGAATCACACCGTGGTTGACCCAAATGTGATCACCAACTTCAGCTGTAAGGTATTCCTCGGGACCACTGAATGACGTAGGCAAACATGGGCAAAAGTTAAACAAAAAACACCACCTCGAAGACATCTGCCGCCCTATCGGCTGGCTGGGAAATATGTCACCAATTGTGCTGAAAGAAGAAAACCAAAAAAAAAACCCCGAACCAATACCACCAATGTTCAGAGTTCCTCCCAGAGTTGTGCCCTCCACACTGGACAGCAGAGGGTTGGAACCAGATATCATCGTTCGTACTGTTGATATTGCTGTTGTTGTTTGCTCGTTTTACCTTCCAAAACGCCTCGTAAAGAAAAACTGCTGCCCGAACGCTCCAACAAGCAAGAAGCTGAGAAAGATTCGCTTTGCAGCGAATCTTATGCAAATTTATTCTAATAATCATCATCACACAGCTCCGACGGTCAAGCGGGACGAAGGAACGCTTCGGAAAGAACTGGATACCTTCCTTCCTATCGTGCCCAGTGTGTGTGAAAAAAAGAGAAACAATCGTTAGCAAAACGGACTTTTCTCTCCCGAACGAGAAGGAATAGCTGCACAGGTTGGGATGGTCGACAGTGCCAGGGAAAGAAAAAAACGAAGCTTCCTATGCTTCTTCCGGCCGGTTTAGAGGCTAGTTTGACAGCTTCTTATCATCCGATTTTTGGGGAGGGTTACCGGTTACCGGTGGCGAAATTTTTGCTGAAATATCGGGACCGGTATATCAGGTCCACACGGGATACTACGTGGAAAAAAAACGAAATGATCTAAAGGTAGTACAATGCAATTTCTTTGGGTGAGTTTCAGATGACGATACTGGGTTGGAAGCTCATTAGTTGCACAGTAAAAAGTAGAAGAAAAATTTAATGCATGATATCAGATGATGATGAGGTGGAAGACGCAAAGTCTCACTAAGTCAATGAAACCGATCAGATGATGTGAACGGTCAGGGATGAGAAACCTTTTGTAATTTTTTGTCGAATGGTTACGAGAGCTGTCACCAGCTGTTGTACTTATTACTTATATTCTTCAGTTTAATGTTACTGCAAATTTTGAGCATGGTTTCTTGATAGGGATTTTTCAAATAACTTAACACCGAATTCTTGATTTATACAACTATTTAGAAGCTTCACAAAGCTACTACAACATCTAAAAACAGTCACTAATAACACTTTTACAGCAAGTATTTCTGATTTGCAGAAATAGGTAAGTCTTCCTTCCTTCCTTCTTAGTTGTAGCTCTTGTGTTGTAGTCTTGTGTCTAGTTGTGTGGTCCTCCGGAGGATGGCTTCCTCGTCGTGGTTGGAACGCAACTGATTTCTGGTACGGATATGCAGCCGTTTTTATAGTGTCCTGTCCGTATCCCGATGGTACTTTAGCTTTGTTCGCCTATTGTTGTCCGTTTCCAGAATTGCCCAGTCCTGAGTTGTTCCGTTTTGAGCCTTCCGGAGAACACAGACTTCATTGTTCTCGCTCGATCCTACCCATGTGACAATTTTGTTGATCCGTTTCCTCCTAGATGGCGCTTTACCCTAGCTTATGGGATGGTGTCCTAGCTAGATGGGTTGGTGTCCCAGCTTATATTTTAGCTTTTTTAACCTAGGCCACTCTGGTCGCCACACACATAAGAAACACAATTGAATACTTTGTAAACTGATAACAGAGATGAATTTGATATTGCGAGTGTATGATAGTGCTCCCCTTCCACCTTATAGTGTTCGCTGCCAAATGCTCGGTCTGGAATCCCTCGAAAGCAGACGAGTTAAAGCTCAGGCTCTATTTGTTGCGGGTCTTTTGCTGGGTAGGATCGATGCTCCTAATCTTCTATCCCTCATCCACTTTTATGTTCCAACTCGTTCTCTCCGCTCTCGTGATCCTTTGTTTCTGCCAACACGTCGTAGAGTGTTTAGCTACCATGATCCGATTCTTGTCTGTATTCGCCAATTTAATCGTTTCTATCCACACTTTGACTTCAACATCTCCCTATCCTCTTACCGATCCCGATTGACTCCAGCCCCTCCTAATGTTTCATTGTAATGTCCTTTGCCCCCCTGAAGTCTACGTTCGGCAACTTTATTATTATTATTATTTTTGTTTTTGTTTTTGTTTTTTTTTTATAGGGCCTTTATAAGTAGTTCATAGCTTATAAGTCAATTTTCTTTTTCTCTTGTTAGTTCGTAAGTTTAGATTTTTTAAGTTACGTATTGGCTAAGCCTTTTGGCGAGCCTCTTATGGGTATAAATAAATAAATAAATAAAAAATAAATAGTGATATCCTTTAAAATGATCGTGTATCCTTTAAGGAGTTCCTGTCAATCCAATGATACATGTAGAACTCAACGTCCAGTGTCACTCTCATGACGTAACCAATCCTGGGCTTGATAGTTATAAAGGATTAAATGAGTGTTGGGTTTGTCCGCGGATGCTCTTATAGCTGTGTGTGTGTGATATTGCTCAGTAATCTGGGATACGTCTGATGCGGTTAACAGCTATTATCGCTCTGCGCTTTTATTGCTCTTACAAGGATCTCAGCGCACTCGGATCAGCACTCATTTGTCTGAGATCCTTTATCCTTACTTAAACCCTTAACATCGCAACAATGAGCTTTGGAAGCTTTACTGCAGCAAGGAAGATGAACCAAAAAAATGGCCTTGTGACGATACTTCACAAGGTTGCTCACCACTGGATCAAGCGTAAAAAAAATCCTCCCTAAAATGCGTACAATGAAACATATTTTCAATTTACCCCGAACATGTTGCGATTGAACATTAATAAATGGAAAACGATCCGAATTATTACGGAAAATTTATAAGCAAAAGATAAGCGAACAAAAACTGTGCAAATGTGACTCATCGGCAGTAAGAACGACACCGTTTATCTACCTTTCCGTGTTGCAGAAACCCATCCGCTGCACATTGAAAGGGAACGGACAGCAAAAACGGACAACAAACCATCACCACCAATGCGCTGCCGGCAGTGCCGCCAAATTGTCTCCCGATGTCGATTTCCGAAACGATCGTTCCTTCGCAACTACGGGACATTGGGGAGAGGTTTTTTTCTGCGTGTGCTTCTTGCTCCATCGGATGACCACTGATAACAAGGATTGTCAAATGCCATAAAGCAATCAATCGTCCCGCAGCCAAGCTTTCTTAGAAACAAGCGATGTTCCGTTGCAGATTGTATGTTTGGGATGTCGCTTTAATTGATTTTACACGATCGATGTACTCGGAGCTCCAGCCAACCAGGGGTTAGCAGAACTGTACAACAGCAGCAGGACCCGGTCGGAGGGAGCGCTGCTGCCCCTAGCTGATGCTGGGCCGGGCACAGCATGATGTCATGCCTTCGGGGCCACCGACCAAAACGCTGTGTCAGCTTTCTGCAGGCAGGCCTCAGACTTCTTCATTTGGCATTTTTATTTGTGATGGGGCGGTTAGTTGTTGTTGTTGTTTTTTTTATTGCGTTTCCCCCCGGACGTCATGCCAGAATGAAGCGAAAAAAAGCACAACAAACACAGTCGCGGGAGTGTAAGATAAACATCATGGCAGCAGTGTGGAACAAAGACGGGCACAGATCAGAGCGAAAGCTTATGCGAAAGCAATAAAATGTTTATCAGCTTCATTTGCATAATTCTTACCACCCCGTGCGTGTGCGCCTGTGTGTGTGTGTGTGTGTGTTACGCTCTTAGTATCGGGAGGCCAGAGTTGTTTCTTTCGTTCGATCACAACCGAACCGTACACGCCAAAACTCTCCTTTTCTTTTCCACGGCGAATGGCTTTCTCGCTTTTCGAGTGGTTTTGTATTTTGAATTAATATTGGCCCGGTTTTTTTTTTGGGCAAAGTTCGGGAGAATCGGATATCGGCGATGCCGGTGGTGTTGGAAATCGGGTTCGGAGAAGATTGCTGTGGTGCCGATGGTTTCGCTCATCTAAAATCCATCGGAATTGAACATTCTTAACGCACAGTGGAAGCATGTACTAAAATCGTTCGAGTTAGTGTGGATTACGATAGTACGTGTGATACCTCGACCGGGAGGGATAACGCTTCTCTTGGCTTAGGATTGTTAACCGCAACTTGAATGTATGCAATTATGATAAATATTCACTGAGCTACTCGCACCAATTCGAACGCGAACGACGAGCAAACATTCAATTCCGATGTGCCCGCTGATGGTAGCAAAACAGATCCCGAACTGCCCGGTAGGATTATCCTAATATTATGTGCCATTTCGGGAAGCTTAGTGGCCATGGCAAAGTGGTAGCCCCGACCGTTGGTTGTCAATCTTTCAATCGTCAAGCGAAAACAAAAAAGCTAGGTTGGACTTTTAAAAGGTTTCTGCTGTTGTTAGTCTAATGTGGTGTGCGGAAGTAGGCGCTTATCTTTGAACGCCGGGGTTAGTATGGGTTGATGAACTCCTGGTTGCATCGTAAAAGTAGGCGATCAGCAGCTAATCGGGACGCGTTGCAGTATCGTGACCTTCACCTTTTTGACAGCCCGTTTCGGTAAGCTGTTTGAAAGATGATTTAAATGCGACCGGAAGATGGCATGCAGCGAAACGCATCCATATCGTTTAGGATTGTTAACCGCAACTTGAATGTATGCAATTATGATAAATATTCACTGAGCTACTCGCACCAATTCGAACGCGAACGACGAGCAAACATTCAATTCCGATGTGCCCGCTGATGGTAGCAAAACAGATCCCGAACTGCCCGGTAGGATTATCCTAATATTATGTGCCATTTCGGGAAGCTTAGTGGCCATGGCAAAGTGGTAGCCCCGACCGTTGGTTGTCAATCTTTCAATCGTCAAGCGAAAACAAAAAAGCTAGGTTGGACTTTTAAAAGGTTTCTGCTGTTGTTAGTCTAATGTGGTGTGCGGAAGTAGGCGCTTATCTTTGAACGCCGGGGTTAGTATGGGTTGATGAACTCCTGGTTGCATCGTAAAAGTAGGCGATCAGCAGCTAATCGGGACGCGTTGCAGTATCGTGACCTTCACCTTTTTGACAGCCCGTTTCGGTAAGCTGTTTGAAAGATGATTTAAATGCGACCGGAAGATGGCATGCAGCGAAACGCATCCATATCGTTTATCGAGGTTTAAAAATGAATTTTGATAAAAATAACAACATCGGTATGATGGAATTTGGTAATCCTCGAATATTCATTTCGGAATTTATTGCATTCAGAAGGCCGCTTGAGTTTAAAGGAACTATAAAACATTCATCATGGTTGTTTTTCTCCTCAAGAAGACGCCTCTTAGAAAGCGTCTTCTCGTCCTCCAAATCAAGCGTAATTAGTCAAAACATGCTTGCTCCCTAATCCCTCTTTTTATGATGCGGCGCTTAGTAAATTCGCAACGTGTCACAGTAACGCTTCGCAGCGAGAAAATCGTGACTAGCTCAAAAAAGGGTGAACAACGAGCAACCACATCCAATTTGATGTAAAATAACGATCTCGTTATGTAAGCGTATGATCGCGTTCCTTTCTTCTGACTGTGTCTAGTGTCGCGAGAAACCAAAAAAGAAAACAACGAATTAATGAGAAATTCTTGTGAAAGGTGATGTTACCGCGTCGCGTTGAACATGACGAGTATTTCACCGGGGCCGGCGGTTGATGTTGACGCCCGGTTGATTCGGTTAATGATGGGACGGCATGATTTTGCATGACTTGTAAGTGTCGCAAAGCGCTCTATACGTATGCGCTATGCGGTGGAGTGTTTTTTTACATAACGATCTACGATGCGATGGTACAGTGGCGATATGCAAAGGGATCGTTTGAAGGGGACGTTGGGGTTTTTTTTGTGTGGGCTTCTTGTGTTTTGATGGAACAGATTAGATTATGCTTTTTTGTTAAGAAATTGGAGAAAACACTTCTTGCTAATGGTACGTAACTGACAGTATTGAAGGAATTGCGTTTAGAGCGTGAGGTTCAACTCTCATTATCGCTAATTTATTGTTGGACTGTAATGAAATAATAGTGATGCGGTGAATATGATTATATTTTATATTACCATGATCTCAGGCTCATAGCTATCTCAGTAGGCAAATGTATCCTCTTCAACTAGACATCATAAAATGATATGACTGCATAACCGGGACATAGCTGTACAAAGATATGAGAACTACGGTTTATTATAGCACAAGCAGATGCTAGATGCGTCGAACTTTGAGGGGGCCCTGAACTTGTCGACTGAGGCGAATCTTTCTTTAAGCAGAATTTGTGGTCCTAGAACCCTTTAGCACTTAGAGGACTCCAAAGTTTGGAGTCCAAACTCCAAAAAAAAATATCATACCAAGTCTCGCAAGCTTACGCTACGATTTTGGTCTAGTCAGCATTAAGCCTTCGGGACAGGCCTCAACTTCCATTCTGCTTAGGCCCTTTAAGCAGCTTTATACCAGCCACCAAAACAGTTTGATACCTAATTAGCAGTAGATACTTAAAATTCCATCAATTTAGGATGGTCGAATTTTGGACGATTTCCAAACTATACGACACCGAAACATGAAGTAATAGAGAGTTCAAATTGATTGCCGCATTTCTATTTCTCTAAAATTTACAAATGACAGTCTCTGTGGATGTAACGCCATCTGCCGGAAACGCACGGTACTCTCAAGGAAGGGAAGGGCTGGTTTTTGGTAAGTCTCAATATTGAGTCACATTTTGGGTTGCGAAAACTTCACAACTTGACCCACCTGCCATAATTTGAAGGACAAAGCTAGGACTATATTGAGCATTAATATTGCCATTACTCAGATTTGCTTCTGATCTCTAGATTTGTCCTTTGTGGACATCTTTGTATCTGTTTCATAGAATAGAGATATGCGTATTTTATCTGGTTTAGGAGAGTGCTATACAGATGCTATGTCAAGAGACATGCTATATAGACGAGAGACCAATGAGCCATAATTTTAATATTGGATTAAGAGCACTAATTTCGTATACTCCTAGTAATTCGATCATTTTGACACTGTGACACTATTTTGATTACCACAAACTTTCTCAACATTTACTTCAACTATGCCTAGCAAAAGTATTCATCTGATCGACAACGTTGACGTTAATACCTCCCAATCAATCATCGTCATCGTATCCTTATTATCCATCAAACGTTGACTGTCAACTTGGTTGCTGCCTCGTGCAGCATGCGTCGCACTATTGAATTGTACAGTAATTCCGATATTTTTAACAGGCTTACCTCACATGATGTGTTTATTTTCTCAGCTGCGAGTCTGTTGTTGCTAAAACTGCTCAACACTTGTTTTTTGCTGCTTGTTCGCGATCGCCCTAATGCTGATTAATTGCTGACGCGCCACATCATTCCGTTTTGCGGGGTCTTTAGCCATTTAGCCACATTTGTCAACCGGGCCAGTATTCTTCCCGCAAGACGCATCGTTTAGCAACACGATGTGGCGATTAAATATGCTGCTGCGCATCATAGATCAACTCTTTTTCCGCACAAAGCAGAACGATTCGCGCATATGGTAATAAAGCAGGCGACGAACCCTCGCCGCTTCTTAGACTGAGGGACGCGCAGTTATGCGCATATATGATATATTTTCTGCTAATTCTCATCGATCAGCGCTTTTCGCCTAATGGGCCGATAAACGTCGACGACGTCGTCGTCGGTGGTATGCCGGCGATGAGCTTTAGGCGCCGGGTGCCGTTTTGGAAGATTGTTTGCCGACAAACGAGTGGTCACCATACACACACAAAAACACACAGACTGCCCGAAATATTCGCACAACGCACAACTGATGCCGATGCTTGACTTATGGTTCATCCGGCAGTTCATGGTAGTTGGCTGAGGTCTGCGTTTTGGGAAGTAACGCCCCGGGGGTACTTCCGTTGGCATTACCCGTGCGGGTTGAATGTCGAACGTGTAGAGAACGCGTGCATGGTGGTCTACGGAACGCACGCAAAACCACTAGCGGGCATGTGTTTTCGAGCCCGCCCGCGAAACGACCTTCATTAATAAAATGCTGATAAATCTGTTCGGCTGTGATAAGCGCAAATTAATCATAACTTTTTTTCCTGCTCCTAACCGGTGAGCTCCACCAGTTGGAGGGGGTTGGTGGGCAACGGGAACTGTGCGGTGCATCATGTTCTTGAGAAGTCAGTTCTCCGTAGGCGCGAAATGGAGGGAGAGTGCGAGAGAAAGGGGGCGCGAGAGTAGCGAAAATGCGGTGCAAAGATAAGATAACGTTCTATCGACAGCATCCAATCGAGTCTAGCCCCGGGCACGATGTACACAGAGAGCTCTAGGCAAGTGCTAGACGTGCTACGTTGGTGGGGCTAGAGATTTGCGTAATGATGTGCAAATGTTTCGCACCGATCGCTGTACCCTTAGACCCGGGACCCCTAGGCGTCTACTAGTCCTGGCATGTTTTTGTAACGCAAACGGCTGCGTTGCTGCTTCCTGGGTTTTGTGAAACAAATCTATCTTGTTTGCACCCGGGTTACGCTCTCTCTCTCTCTCTGGATAGACCGGCAGAGGCAGTGTGTAACGTGGGTTGAAGCTGGAGAGCGAAGTACTGGTTGGGTAGTTGGTGGCAAGATAAATCGATCCGATAGCAGGGTACACATCTCTATTGGCTAGCGGGGGAACCGATAAGAAGGTGTACGAGGTGAAAATGGTGGTTGTGTGTTTGTTGATTAGAAAACTTGAAAAAGGGCTTTACTTGTAGTTTTTATCATTGTTTAAAAATAATTGCTATAAAAATGTTTATAGCAATACCAGAAATCGCTATTTCTTCTGCAGCCTTTTTGATTATTGTTTTATAAAATAAATATCTGTTTCGTTAAATAGTTTTGATCAAGGCATTGCTTGAAGAACATTTAAGAACCAAGATTCAGATATCGTAGTTAACTTGTTTCTATTTATTGCTTTTGGAACCATTGTTAGCAATTACAGATTATAAAATAACTTCAAGTAAATGAATTGTAGAGGTTTTCTGAATTATAGGGACACAAATGTTCTGAAAATAATTGTCTGTATAATATACAGGTCGTTGCATTTTGACCATTTTTAAGCAACATTTGACAGTTAATTTGACAAGTATCTCTGTTAGTTAGTTGAGTTTCTGAATGTAAAATCTTCCATATACTTATTAATATACTCTGTATGATCACACATAACGAGAAGAGTGTCAGATAACCCGTATTAGATACAGGTACAGTGTTATCCGAAGATTTGCAGGATTCTGGCACATAATGTTCCCCACATTCAAAAGTTTCTGGTTAGATTTTATGGTAAATTATTCTTCTCTTCTTCTCTCTGTCCAATCCAATTTGTTTCCAGGAAACTCGGTCCATGGCTACAATCCTCCACTCCCGGCTGCATTCGATCTCCCGCAGGTCTCTCTCCACTTGATCCAGCCTACGAGCTCGCTGTGCTCCTCTACGCCTCGTTCCGAACGGGTCGCTTACGAGCACCTTTCTGGCAAGGCATGAGTCCGGCATCCTCATCACGTGCCCCAACCAGCGTATCCTTCCGCCTTTGACGACCGTCAGGATGTCTGCATCGTCAAACAGCTCAGCTAGCTCGTGGTTCATTCTCCTTCTCCACACGCCCTGCTCGCACACACCGCCAAAGATAGTCCGCAGCACCCGCCGTTCGAAAATGGCGAGTGCATTGGCGTCCTCCGCCAGCATAGTCCAGGACTCGTGCCCGTAGAGGACTACCGGCCGTATCAGTGTACGATATATGGCGCATTTCGTGCGTTGTTGGAGTCTTCTGGATCTCAGGAGTTTGTGGAGTCCGTACTAGGCACGATTCTACTGAAGAATGCGCCTTCGGATTTCGCTGCTTACGTTGTTATCCGAAGTTACGATCGTGCCAAGGCAGCAGAATTTCTCTACTACCTCACGATCGTCGCCGTCAACTAATTATTATTATTATTATTATAATAAGCGTTACTCGATGCCGAACTTGCTTTAATTTTTTAAATTTTACTATGCTCTGTTAAATAATTTATTAATGTTTGACAATTCCAATACGTTTGTATCAACAGAATTTATTGCATATTTTTCTATTTTTTCTGTTTTACACCTCCATCAGAAAATAGCGTTTCAAGTGAAGTTAATGAGCTTATCGCTATGAAATAAGGAAAATCGCCACCTTATTTACAATGATTTATCGTGCCGTGTCCTTTGTCTCTCCCCGCTTATGCAACAGAGAAAAGTTCACCTTCACGGAGGCTTGCAGTTTAGCTTCTATCTGTACGCTTAATGTCAACCAAAGCCGGCCCGGACAACCCGAAGGTACGCACGCAAGCTCCACTCGTAAGGCCGAAGAAAGAAAAACCTCCAAACGGGTGCCATTTTCATGGGACTCGCTTGCATGCCGGCTGCCCGGAGAGCATAATGCCATTAGAGCATCGCTTGTTGAAATTACTTTCTAGCATGATCAATCATTTATCATGCCACGGTTATGGTACGATCGATCGGTTGCTGCTGCCACAGCTTTGGAAACACACACAACGCGACTCGAACGAGAGCACAAGACATGAACCGCGGCGTGTCGCCATGAATGGTAATAGATTTTAGGTTTTTAATAATTTGCCTACCTATTGCAACCGTAACCCTTGAAGGGACACAATATAGGGTAGAAGGCCACCCGGTGCGTTTGGTATGCGGTGGGACTGGGCGTAGAGTTTTCCTCCTGAAACTGAACCAAAACAAAAAAAAATACATTCCAAGTTAATATGGCTTGTCTTTAGGGCGAACCACTTCGAGATGCCGGGTTGACAAGTTGTGCCGCCTATCGTCTAGGTTCGTCTTGCACAACAGTTGATTGGTATCTCTCTCTCTCGAGGGCGCCCATCTCACTTATCTTGTCGATATTTACTCCAAACTGTCGATATGGAATGCAGTGTCGTTTTTTCAGGCTGCTCATTATTCGTTACACCCCGTTGGCGAATGATTTGTCGTAATTAATAGTACGTCCAATTCAATTGACATGTCTCCCGTGCGCGGACGGTCATTGGGCAGTGTCCGTGTCGGGTTTCCAAGTGCGTCATCCAAGCCACGCTCTGCGAAGTGCGTCAAAGAGGCAATAATTTGGGTGCAAGAATCCGTGGCGACGAACAACGCTAATGGCAAGAATTTGGAAAGAAACGATAAGTGTGTAATTTTGGGTGGCAAGAATTTATGCTGACGTGCAGGTGTGCTGCGATGCACGATTTTGCGAAAAAGAGGTCAAATTCTGTGTCTGGTCTGGGTATAAAACCTATAATTTATCATTGACGGGGTAGCGATGCCGATTACGTATAGCTGCGAGAAGCGCTTTTTTTTGTAGCGTGGTTAAATTGCAATCACTTGAACTGATATGAAGCGTGCGGTAGAGTGTGCCGATGAAGAAAGATCACTTACAAAATTGCGACGCGACAGTTTCTCCAGCAACAAGATCAATGATGCTTAGCTCGCTCGTGCAGTGTTTTCTCCAATGTAACCGGGGCATTGATTGATTTCTGCTCTAACCCGAACCGTCCATCGAGTCGTGATCACTTTAATGGTCCATTTAAGAGTGCTTACCGTTAAATCACCTTTTCCCGAGTGGCGCCACCGAGCAGCAGAGATTGAAATTCCCAGTTTTCACCTTCCAGCAGCAGCAGGGAACGATTTGCGGGATGCGTAATGCTGAGCCACGTTCGACAAACGTATCACACACACACACGGCTCGCTATTTACTTTCGACCCCGTGACATGTGAGCCAAAGGGTTTAAAGTGATGTTTTGTTTTTGGGAGCTGAAAGGCAAGCCAACCGAGGGGGGTCAAGCAAAATGTGCCAACAGTGTGACACTTCATGACCGGAGGTAGTCTCATTTATTTCACCTCGGAAATGATGCTGGGACGGTTCGGGAATTGAAGTGTCGGACGTGTTGATCGATATTTGGTTCAATATATCGATGTTATGCAACGTTGGTGACAGTGAAGGTACCTAAGTTGACCGTGTGGTGAGTGTGGTGACTAAAAGAATTGTTTATATGCTTTAAAAATATATGTGAAACGGAAGTGCTTACAAAAGTGTTCTATAAAGTTACTTTAATTTGTAGACTATTTAATACAACTTATAAGGTCTTTTTCTTATTCTTTGGCTCTGCAATCTCGCAAGGTCTTGGCCAGCCATTACTGGGTTTCTTTAACTTATTTTAGTCGTAGCTGAGTAGTCAGTCCTGCGTACGGGAAGTTTTAATTTGTATGTGCAATAGTCATACATTCTTAATACTTAATTTACAGTGGAGAAGGAGAATGAACCACGACCTAACTGAGCTGTTTGGCGATGCAGATATCCTGACGATTGCCAAAGCCGGAAGGATACGCTGATTGGGGCACGTGATGAGGATGCCGGACACATGCCCTGTCAGGAAGGTGCTCGTCAGCGACCCGTTCGGCACGAGGCGCAGAGGAGCAAAGCGAGCTTGCTGGCTAGATCAAGTGGAGTCAGTCCAGGCCATGTCTACTAGACGTGCTCCCTAGGAGCAGGCCAATAAAGAAGAAGAAGACAGTCAAATAGGATTCAAAAATCGTTGAACCAACGCATCATTATGCTCTTAGGCGAGTTTCATGCAGATATTCATAACAAAATGTGGCATTGTGAGCATCATCTTGAAGCTCAGTATTTTTCTTTAAAGCTTGCAAGAATCATCCTGTCGAAAAAATTCTTCGGAATACAACGAAGAAATTCGAGGAAACTAGTCTACTCTCAAGATCTGAAAAAGAATATTGCCTGAGTTCGTAAAAATTAGACGGAGAAATCACGAAAGATAGTCGCTTCGGAGACGCATCCAAAAACTCGGTCTTTCTCAAGCCCAAACATTTTAAATTTTTAGACCAGTCTTCCAACAGGCTTGCACCGACACTTGGTTTAATTGTCACAGGCTATCATTGACTACGCCATGTGTTTGCTGATTAGGTTTCATGAGCAGTTGGGAACCGACCTCAAATATTCACGACTTTGGCAACAACTTAATGTAATTACTGTGCTTATGTCTAACAATTTTTAACTCTTCGAGGGTCTTCTGGGTCTTGTCCTAAGTCTATGTCAATCAGCCGCAAACTACTGTTGTTCTAAATGCCAATATTTTACAAGTCATCAACGAATCATGGTTTAAGTTTTATCTCTCAGCTGCACGCTGGCGTTGTAATTTGTCCGCTTCAGTTTTGATATAAATGTAATGTTGATTATTTATTTATTTTTTCATTTATAACTATCGGCTTGACCGCATTGTTTGAACTAATTTACAAATATATATATATATAGTTCACAATAGTTAAGAAAGATTTTCTACTTCAAACCGTAAAAGAACATTTTTGCTTTCGAAAGCTAGGTAGATTATTTCTTTAAATAATATTCAAACAAATCTTAAAAGCATTACCATATTATTGTATATAGTAAATTATTTGTTATGTCAGTTTTGTATTACTATTTCTGTTTTTATTAAGTCAGGTGATTTTGAAAATACTCTTTGTTTATATTCCCTTGAAACATTTCTCCTATCTCAACATATGCAACATTGTATAATATATTAACCCACTTTTCCTCTTTCTTTTCATACCATAAACATTGAAATCAGTTCAATGCTTTGAAGCTCCGTGTGGTGTGCCACGATGCGGGGACAATCTTTTCGCTCCGAAACCGACATCGACATGGAACCAAGGTAGACAGCAGACCGGTGTAGCAGCTCACTTGACAAGTTGGTCCCGCAAGGGGCAAAGACAAGATTTTGTTGCTTTACCAACCGAAGGTTCGTGCGGCTGTCAATCGCCCGCAAACAATATGCAATCGCGACCCTTTCGCGTACCGAACCGGGGTGATCGAATTTCTTCGGTGCAGTGGAGAAAACCTTACGGCCACGCGAGAACACTGTGTGTGGGGTTCCGAGGTGGGTGCTGCAGTGTTGTAGGTGGCGTACTTTAAGATGTATTTATGCATGTTTTTAAGATCCCGCGTGTGCGATATGTGCCCGCCGGTGTGTGCCGTATGCGCATGCCCGTGTGATGCCCGAGTTATCCTTTCGGGGGTAGAAAGGGGCGAGAATTTGGGAAATTCGAAATTAATTGTAAAATCGTGAGAGTTTGATTTTGTCAGCCCCAACCATTGGGACGGGAGTCTTTCGGAAGGGTGGAAGCGTAACGCTAAGTGCATAATGAGTTACGCAAGTGGATGGCGTGCAGGTAGTATTAGATAATTGTTCCGTAATGGAAGTAAATGTAGCTGACATCGAGGATAGATAGTGGTAAAAGATCTTTTCGGGAGGTTTTTGATTCGATTGAAGCTTAACGCTTTCTTTATGTCGTGTCGCAATTTAATGATAAGTAAATTCGTGAAGAATATCGATGAATTTAATTAATGTAATGAAATAATGATACGCAATTGCAGACCTTTAGGCGCAATTAGATGTTAAATAATGGCATGAGGATCATGAGGATAGGAGGTGTACTCTGATCGTGAAAGATGGGAATGTTAGGTTTTGATATTTCACTTTGTGGATTGATGCATACTGACTGTCACATTAGTTGACTTTTTTTAAATCCTTACGTTTCTATAAAATTAATGTTGCCAAAATTAACCTAAATTATTATTAACTATATTATTATAGCATAAAGAGATGTAACAAAATCTCACGTAAATCACTTTACGGAAGCATTTCTCTTAGTTCCTGTGTGTGTGTGTCTAAGATCCAGTTTGCGATTACCAAGCATTAAACAAGATAAACAAAACTAGTTACAGAGATCCCCGATAGAGGTTTCCCGTTGTGATGTCGTACCAGAAACCACACCTATCATCAGCTCTTGAAACAGCAGCACAATTAAACAACTATGCTGCAAACATTTGTGTTGTGGCTGAACAGAAAATCACACCACAATGTGCATCGCGTGCCAGGTCTAATTCTCTCCCACACAACCCAAACACCCAGCTTCAAATGGCTGATGAAAGAGGGGCTAATTTATTTCGTCGGTTTCGGTGCACTGTTCCTGGCCGTTTTTTCGGTACGGATGCGCATCATCGCAATTCCCATCGCAGAATTCATCCAGCAAGAAGGAAACCGTCTTCATTCCACCCCAAAAAAGCTACGATTCAATTGGCCGTGAGATCTTTGCCACACACACACAGCATTGCAGCAAGTGCAAGTGTTTTATTGTTTGCGTTTTTCGGTGCTGTGCACCATTAGCGTCTTCACAGACAGTGTTGGTATTGGAAAAATTGGTGCGGTTCAAAACAGAAGTTAGGAAACCGGTAGCTTCGCTTATTTGCGTGCGTGAGCCTTGTAAAATCGTTCGTTTGATTAGGCAAAGATCAATGATGGCAGCATCCGTGTGTGGAGTGTAATGCGCGAGAGCGCACAAGCTGGTGTCTTGTGGGTGGATTTCCTCACCAGAGGCGTGCCGCTTTCGGAACACGGCTAACAACGACTGTTGTTGCGGGATGGATAAATTGCATCGCTGTGGGATATGGTTTCGGCAATGCTGGGTGTCGTTTGTATGATGTGTAGTAATTGTACACTCGGATTCTCGCACCGAACCAGGTCCGAAGAAAGACTGGGAAATGAAAAATTAATTAAAATTGCCTCTTGCCTGCTTGTTCGGCCAAGTACACACGTGCAGTGTGAAATAAAGAAGTAGGTTAATAATGTTAATGTTCGGTTTTTTCTTAAAGCAAACAAGCAAAAGAAAATAAGGAAATCAAGCGTGCCACCCACTTTATATTGCACCGCAGAGGTTCCTTTCACTCGACGCATTGAAATCGTTTGATCGTCGTTTGTCGCTACGGGCGATCAAAAACAAACCGACGCGCTGTCTCGTGTTGCTGATGGTACTGGTGCTCGAAAGACGGCCACAAGAATGAGCCAGCGGATAATTTACGGATCCGGAAGAGATCCAGGTCTGGGTACCGGGATAGTTGAATGATGCTGCTATCTACAGGATCAGTCCTGGCATTCCGATCAGCGATTTGAGTACGAGTTAAGAGGTAACAATAAAGTTGCTCCCCCGCGCTGTTGGAGTGCCTAAGGTGGGTCATAAATATTCGCTTCATAGGTTGTCTGGTTGCTTGGTAGAGAGAGACCTGCGCAAAAAAGCGCATTAAACCGTCACCTCATAAATTGAACCAGTAATGAGACTGTGATTAGATTTTCTCCTGTGTGTGAAACGTGCACAAAATGGCAAATGTTTGTACAGCAGCGAGCGACATATGCTTTGCGAGGATATTGTTGGAGTTTACGATCGTCTAAAAGGTGTCAGTTAGCGGTGTGTTGTGGATCGTAAGAGCATAAATAAGCAACATAGAGGGAACATAAGAGGGAAAATTATGATGACAAACCTTTTACCTATTTGAACCAATTCCCAAACCATTTTGCAAGTACTTAAAGCGTTACTACACGGCTAATCCTTAAGAGCTGATCTCCTCGGAGGTTTTTGGTGCCGTGACCAGGATAAGCAGTCAGCTACAAATCTACCATCGATAAAAGGAGTGTTTGAAGTCAATCTTGTTTGGAACGAAAAAAAAAATGCAACAAACTATCCACTCGTCTAGACAAAACAGCTGGCTGCCTCGTTTAAGCTGCCTGTAAGCTGGTATCAGCGCTGTGTCTCAGCTTGTTACATCAGCTTCTCGGCTTCAAATTGGTACTGTCAACTCGGCCCAAGTGTCAACGGCAGTAATACCGAAATGAAATGGCGATTATTTTCACACTCCCGATTGCATATGGCCGTCGACCACAAAACCAACGATAATCCTTTTTGCGAGGTCGTGATTGTTGTGGTCACAGTGGTCCGTGAGTTCCGCATGCAGAAAACATGACACACGACGACGTGGTTGTGGTGGCATTAATAATAGTTTCGGCTTGGCGGTTTGGTATGAGTGTGTGCATTAAAATTCGCGGGAAAGGAATTACGGGTTAGGGTTTGGCTGTTTTGTGCATGCCAAAGTGTGTTTAGCTGATGAAATGTGTGGTAAATTATAGACGATCGGCATGACAGCATCTTAAGCCGGTCCCGGATTGTGTGCCTAATAGGGGTTAGTTAAACGGTACCGATTACTAATTAGCTCTTTCGATACGTATCCGAAGTGAGCGCGTTAATCCGCTCGTTTTAAGGTAATATTTTCACTCTCTTTCAGGCCGTGGTAATGGATCCACACTTTCCATACAGAACTCACTTTCGTTACATCACGCTATTTTCACTTTGCGCACTCTGATAAACGTGGATGCAATTCCCGCGTATCGGTTTGTGGCGTAGGAGTTAGTGCTTGCACTCAGAAGTCCCAGGAAGCGTATTAAATAAGCACTCCCCGCAAGCATCTTAATCGCGGGAGATCGCGGGATGTGGGTTCGTTTCGATCGAGTTAATTGGAGGAGACCGATCGGAGCTCGGCGGCGGTTTTGGTTGCACCGGACTGGAATGATCGAAAGTGGCAGATTGTGGGTGAACTTCCTTGTAATTCGATTAGTGTACAGCAACGCCATTTCCCTTTGGGATGGAAAAAGCCATATTAATAAGCTGTTTGCAGATAGAATGTAGTTCAAGAGTTCGAAATGGATTTCCTTTCGGTTCTATGGGTGATTTTCTAAAGGCTTTTCTCATACCCTAGGCACTGGAAACATGCGACGAAGATCAAGGATAGCTTCGAAAGTTAAAATGGCAAGGTTTCTACTGTGGTACATTCTATCAAGATCACTGAAGCGCGTACTTCAGTGAGGCGATGGACATCGCAGCACCTTGTACTTTGATTGACTAGCCGAAAATTAATTTCATCCAGCGCCATTGGCTTGATTATCCATTAGGTGTGTTTCCTCTTTTCCAAACATCTGTCACCTTCGGTTCGCTTCTTCGCTGTTTCGAACAACACCCGGCAGTTATGGTAAATTTACACCAGCGGGTTGACGCTCACTTTGTTCCGTTCGAATGCACTTTTTGGGCGCACAGTTTCCTCCATCCCACCGGAGAGCAATCGGCCCTGCTGTCCACAAAATGCGATCAAGCAGAAAGCACACACTCGGCAGGAAGGTTGGAGTTGTTACGGGTAGAAAGGGAAAAGTCCGGAACGGAGAGAACGCGACCGGATTGTGGTGGGTGGACGATAGTTTAATCCATGCTTTTTACCTCATAAACCCAGTTTCCACGGGTGACGTAATTTAAGCGCGGCAGGATGGGAAGGAGTTGAGGTTGTTGGAGTAGCCAGTCAGTAGGGGGAAAAGACCATAATTCCTTTTTTTACTTAATGAATCCAATCAATTTTGTTTTCTACTGGTGTTGCATGCAGGGAACAGGTATTGGTTTAGTATTGTTTACCACATAAGATATTTTAAGCTAATTAAGATTTGTTCTAAATTTTTTCTAGTTTCCGTACATTTTTATTATTTATTGTTTACTTTATAACTTGTTTTTATTAATTGTTATGTGTTTTGAATACGAATATGTTTTCACGTGGATGTAATTAGTTTCACTGCACTATATCTAGTTTATTGTTTTTTTTTCTTTTATTGTATTGTTTAAGGAGAATTCTTTTAGGATTTGTGCATTTTTATGAAATAATTTTAAACCTTGTTTATCTCATATAATTGGAAATTTATAAAAAATTGTTTTTATTACATGTTTCATCATTAATTTATTTTATTTTATTTTTGATTTTATTAATTTGATTTTTTCCTCATGATTCTAGTGTTTTGAATTAAGTTTCATATTTTAATTCATGCGTTTTTGTTTGAATTGAATATGTTATCATATTTTTATTAAGTGTTATATATTTTTTTGCATTTCCATTTTCAATTCTTCATTATATATTTTCTTGCATTTTACAATGCAGTTTTTCATTTAACATTTTTATGTGGTTACTTTTACTTTATTTTTTGGCTTTTTTTAAATAAGGGTTACTATCGTTTACGTTATTTTTTATATTTTTGTAGTTCCTACTGTTCTGTATCTTTATTGCCTGTACTTTATAAAGTTTTACTGATTTATTTATTGTGCAATTTGCTACTGTCTTAACAAATCTATAAGTTTAAAAGCAGTATTTTTGCTGATCTATTTATATTACTTTTATTAGAGTTTTCTGTTCAGTTTTGTAGACGTTTGTTTTCACGGTTTTATTTTAATATTTTTTTGACAGGCCGCTCCAAATAAATAAATAGAATAATTTCCATCTCATATGTGATTTCATTATTTATAGATTTAAATTATTCGTTACTTTAATTATTTCATAATGTATTAAACAATTCATGTTTTTCATTTCCTAAGTCATTTACTTTTTAACTGTATGTCGTTCTTGTATGTTTTTGTTTCCCAATAGAAACCCGTTTTTGCCACTCGACAAATTTTATTGCTCACTCCTTTCCTTTCTTTTATATCATTTTATTACCCCGACTGCATTACTTTATGATCCTTACCATTTTTTCTATCATTACCTTGCAATATCGCAAACTCCCTCGAGGTTAGAAATCCCGCTGTACTGTCGGTTTTATTTTTGCAAATTACCCTTTCAACCGCATTCTCTAACACACAGCGACTCACACAAACTAAGGGTATGAAAAAACAGCCCCCATTTGGCTAGTCATCAGCTTGCTTTGCATTAGCCGAGCGTACCGGTAACATCAACCATTTGGTGGTTTTATGCGCGGGCTTAAATAGAGCATAAAGACCCGGGTACCCGGGCCCCTGGGCTGACGGTTGAGATTTCTTGCCAATGCTAGAGCCTTCTTTTCACTTCCTGTTCCTGGGTCCCCGGTGCCTAGCTATCCGAGGAGCGATACATTCGGTAAGGTGCAGTCCCCAACCGGACCTAAGAACATGTAGGAAGCGAAAGCGCCAGCCAAAGCAGGAAGAATGTAGCTGACAAAAAAAAAACAGCGGTGGGACGAGATTGAACCTAAATTTCCTTTGTCACGAATGGGTATCGGAGATTTTTCCCCTGTCCTGGTCGGTAGGACTGGTGGTGTTCGATTTTCATTGCAATGCGGAAGCGATCCGGCACCTCGAGGCGGGCACATTTATGCGGGCTTGTGCTTGCGTGTTTGCAATATCCTATCCACACTGACCGTAGTTGGTTGGTCGAAATAGATTGAGTGGATGGCCTTTTCGGGGTCATTCGTTGTAGCAGTGCAGTCAGTGAAAGATAGATTTCGTACCAGTGAAAGTGAATTTATCAACCGTACCACCGCCGAATGGCAACTAGGTGACGAAAGCCGTTGAGAACGTTCGACGATCGGTTTAGCAGTGTTGTTCGTGCTGCATGTTAATGGAAGAAGTTGATTAAAAGAAGATAAAATTACCATAAGTTCCGTCAGTCGGCACAGTAAGCAGGCGAATCAGAGAAGCAGAGTCCTCGTTAACAAGCGTGTAATTGTGCAGGCTGTGCATCCTTTCAGATTAAAAATAATCAAATACGAACCAAATGCGTTCTAATCGGATGTGGTTTAATTTAGCTTGATTTTGTTTGCCAGCTGTTGGTATACCAACGCGAGACCGTCCCGTTGATTGCTTCCTTGAGACAAGCATAAACATAAGAATCTTATTTCTTGCCACCCATCGGCTTCTTCTTTCGATACAGATACAGTCAAAAGTTGTCGCTTTGTTTTTAAACTCCAAACAGCAAGAGGGAGTTTGTTAGATCACCACTGGTTGCCTTTACTACCGTATTTTAATGCTCTCGGATGGTTCATAAATTGTTGACCCGGGTGGAGGAAACCAAAATGCTGATCAACAAATCGCCACATTTTGAGAAGAAGCCGCTTATCCAGCTGTTTGCACAAACAAACGAGCGGGATGATTCACACACCCTTCCCAGTGGAACGTTCGAGACTTGGGGTCTCCATGCTGCAACAAAAGAGGAGAGACTCTCGGGAGACAGTTTGTCGGGTTCCATCATCATCATCAACAACATCTGATGCGATGTTCGGTATGGTAGTAGACGACGAACCTGGCTCGTAAAGATCGCCGGATGGGTGATTTGTGTCGCAGGATCTCTGTTATGCTTGGGATGGTGCGTGCTGGTGCTATAAAATGGTTCCACAGCACATTGGGAGAATGGTGGAATAAAATCTTGGAGACTTACAACCGAGTAACAAACTAGAATTTGATTCGTGCAATAGTGAATTCAGTTTATTAAATTCTAGTTTGGTTTCCTTGGCCTGTTATTTCTGGCTTTCTAGGCATGATTAAATAGTCAGTAGTCGAGAATAGTTTAGATGGGACTCAATACACGGTTCTACCGTGTCAGAAAAACGGAGTCGCTACCACAAGGGCCACTGCACCGGTGACAGATCAAGCTTCTTGCAGGCCCTGAACAGAATAGAAATTGGAGGCCCTTGACACATCGGGTATCTCTTAGTAGTGAAGGTCCTCTAGCGGGAAAACATAGAATTATTTAGTACTATCTTGCCATACTTTAACAAGAATGCAGATAAAATAGGGATCCACCATGTGTGTCAAATTTATCCCGAAATCCATACTGAAATTACCCACTGTGTTCCTGAGGAGTCACAATTTTCAAATTTGGCCACGATCACCAATTAAGCGGCACGATCGCGGGTAAGTTTTTTTCTTTTCGTCGCCCAAATGTATTCCTGCTCTAGTGTGCTGTACTTGATGAGTCATGCTCTCAAACATATATGCGGGCGAGAGAAGAGTAGAGAGAGAGAGAGAGAGGGAGATAAACCTAACTTTTGTGGACAAAATCTGTCGCTATTGATACCGAGACCGAGAAGGGGGCCGGTCAGGAAACTTAACACCAACCACCAATCGTTCGAGCGTTGATGATCGTGCAGCCGATGGGCTCGGATGAGACACACCGGCGGTAAAATCGACACCGACGTCGTCATAATAAAACGATTGACAACGCGGCCGAAGATTGTGGTGCCGGGATGCTAATGAGCGGTTTGCAAAAGTGTTTTGAAGGTAACAGGGCGATGGAGCCGTGTGCCCTTCTGCTGGCTGATGGTGGAGATGGTGTCAGCCTGGTGTCATCGCGATATCCCTGATCATGTCTAGCCGCGGCGGATCGTTGCATCCGACCGATCGATGATCTATGTTACACTTGACCCGCTCTCTAACCTTTGCGTCCTTTACATGACAGTACGCTGGCGTTATGATGGCTTCATTTTAGAAAATCGCACATTGCACCGCTTCCTGCACAACTGTTTCGCTCGGTATGGTTTATGGGTGAGCGAATGAAGGTTGACACTGAAATAAATCAAACGAAGCGCTTAAGTCGTGATCATTTAAAGGGGGACGACTTAAGACGGAATAAAGTTGTTTCCGTTTAGTGTTTTAAATTGAGACACTATTTGCAACCTGTCAACGTTACAACAGAACGCCATCTGTTGGGCAGTAGCGGTAAACAATCGATTGCGGAGCACAGGCTTTGACAGATTGTAGCTGTCAAATCGAAAATTGAAGTACACTGACACAGGGATTTATATTCCAGAATCAAACGCTTTCTGGAGGTTAGTTTTCAAATTTATTGTCATCCGTTGACATTTAAGTGGTCGAAGGCCTACGGCAGCTTTTCTAAAAGCGCTTCGCGTTCGAATAGAGCAACTGATTGGATAAAACAATTTGCATCGATCACGATCAATTACGCTCGCGATGCCTTTCGGTCGTGTACTTCAGGTTCGATTCGATACGGGCCCTCGCCGTATCTTCACCCGTGCGCACCGGAAGGCCGCCGGCAGCTTCAAATCGACGCCTCCCCGGGGGCACTTGCTTCGATAGTTAATCGATTTATCTTCTTGGAATCTTGCAGCCGTCCGGGCGGACAGCTGATGGTCAAACGGATTCACCGAGCGTCGACGGCACTAGGCAGAAGAGACAACCGGAAATGACCGGCTCTGCCCTTTTGCGAAGCGCTTTAGCCGCAGACAGAAAACACAGGGAGGCGTAAGAGATTCGGTCATGGCCGTTGTGCCCACCTCAGAGTTCACCACCGACTCGGCCCGATGACGGTCGATCCGATATCGAACGATCGCTCATCGATAGGCATTAAACTGATGCGAGATTCGAGAAGGAAAACGTTTGATGTGCTTGTCCAAAGCCAAAGCCTGGGTGCAACAAGACCGCGTAATGTGCTTACGGACATGGGCCCTTTTGAAATTGTTGGCACGCCAACGCGAGGTCACCCCAGCGTCGCCATGAACTTGTGCCTCGCTGGATGCGTTTATTATCGTTTCCGCGATCAAACGAAAAACCGCCGGCAGGTCGCGTGCGCCCTTTAGTGTTTTACATGCGGGCGAAAAAAAAACAATGGTAAGAATCAAGCTCAGGCCAAGTTTACAGAAAAAGAGGGATTGAAAGATTCTACGAAAACCGATCGATGAGTCACTTGCGCAAGCTTTGGGAGATTCGCTTCTTTCGTCCGCAGCGTATCAGCGATGGTGACGGTTCGGCTTCGACGTGCCGGGTTTGACATTTTAATTTAAATAATAATACAGCCCAATTTATGATAATGGGATGGTGAGTGGAGCATAAATAAGACTTGGGAGAGAAAATAGATAAATAATTTTTGCGTGCCTTTTTACCCGCCGGTTAAGCCACAAACGTTAGGACCGGAGGCGATGAGGCACCGACTTTGGTACCGATTGGTGATGACATCGAATAAAAGTGGGAAAATTATTAAAACATGATTCATATCGGGGCTATTAAAATGTGAAGCCATTTAATTAAAATGGTTTGCCCGGGGCGTACCGGTATCTGTGCGGGACATGGTTATGGGTTTGTTAGAATTAATTTTTATAGAATTAATTCTATGAGCGACGGTTTATGGTGTTATAAATTTGTTTGCTAATTATTTTATAATGACAACATCGTTTATTATTAAAATAACAAGTAAAAATTAACGAAAAACCGGAGGAGCGATAGGTAAATTGAAGAACAAGCAAAACGGGCAAACAAAGGACATGTTGGGTTATTTGGTGCTCCAGAATCGCACCACGGTAGAAGCTTAACCCGAAAGAACACGTTCCCTTACGTGACTTTAATTCATAAATCCTATCCCTCCAAAAAAAAAACGATAAACCAACCCCTTGTTGCTTAATCCTGATTCCGAAAGGGTTGATAGGTGTTTTACTCATTTGCTGCTCGCCCTCGAAGTAATTTATGTATCCGCTGTAGCTCGAGTCCGCGATCTCAGTGAAAATAAAACTAAAGAAAATAAACAAAATCAAGTGGAAAACAGGGCGAGGTGAAGTAAATGTTTTGCGAATGTTGAACCGTTTATGTTCTTCACGCACACGCACTGATAAAGGAGGATGCTGTTCCATATTCTCATTCTTTAGCTCTGTTGGATTCTCTGGATCGCGATCGTGTGGCTTTGCTGAAGATGGCGGGATCGTTGTAATTGATTTACTGGTGCCGGTACCGTTCGTTTGAAGCATAATTTGGGATTCTGGACAGGAAGGATTTGCGGGTTTTTGTGGTGTGGGTGATGAAGCGGTTAAAGCGGTCGTTTGGGAGATCGGTGAATGAGCTTTGACTGTGTTGGATGGTGGCCCGGCGTGATGATGACCGTAACAATTCTACGTGTGTGCTCTGTGTCACGTTTTGTAGTCAGGTACTGTGTTGGATTTCCAAATTTATGAATGCTCGTCACATGGGCAAAGACGGTGAACCCGCCAGTGAGTGGGTCAATGACCAGTTTGTGAAGACGCGCTGAGGTTGAACTTCGATGACCTTTTCTTTTGGGAGAATTTCGTGTATAAATGAGACCTTTTGACCAAATTTTCAATGATCAATGAGATCTTTAGAAGAATGAACGACCATTGGACAATGAAAAAATTGTATATTTATTTTTTAACTTAGTTTAAAGAATGACGCCGTATTGTTACCTTTCACAACATTAACAAGACATTTCCTTCCTTATTATTTGTCTTATTCCTTAACGATATTAACATAGATGATGATATACTCGCAAGGATGCAGGTTGCCAACCGGTCATACTTCAGCCTGAGGGAATTCCTCCACTCAAGACACCTTTGACGATGAACGAAGCTAAGACTGTATACAATCGAGGAGCTATTAGAATGGTTCCGATTGGCAGGTGATGTCACGAGAATGATACGGGACGACCTAAAAAATAATAATATTTCTAAAACATTATCCTTCACAGTGGCCTTAAGATAATTATTTGAAGTAGTTAGTAGTTTGAATTTGATGTATTTACCACAATTTCTGATGCTTGGTAATCAGTTGATATTTCGTGTAGGGTACAGAGATTAGATGATAAGATATGATCTTACAATAAAGGATCGTCCAAAAACCTTTTTTGACTCTATATCAGCTGGGAGTCCTTTCGTCCGATGACGCGCTCACGGGACGAAGCTATCAGACGAGAAAGTATTCGATTTCCTCTTTAGCTTCGGTTTTATAAGAAGGATTCTACAGAATCATGTTAGTTGGCAGTAATCTGTATCTTATTTGATATTTGTTTTGTCTTGAAGGAGATTATTTTTGATCTCGAACCACAAATTTGTTTCCAGTCTCCAGACTGTTTTGACCGTAGCAGTTTCAAGAATTATAAGGCAACAGTGGCATATATGATAGGTCAACAGCATCAGATAATGCTATCAGCCTGTTGATCTAGTAGGCTTATTGCTTTCCGCGCTATCAGTACTGTCAACTTTGTATTATGGCAGGCATCTGACAGTTAAGTGATCGGTTGTTTGTGTATAATCCGGAAATGACATAAACTAAACAATCCCCAAAAAATCCTTTTTCTTTTTGCTGTCTAAGTGTTGCAAACTGCATTCCAACCAATAATGATCGCATTTTAATGCTTATTAGAACTACAATAGCAATGTTTGAAGTGTCCAATCGATTTCTGTACGGTGTGCGTAATATGAGCTTAATCCGGATTTCTTCGCTACCGAAATAAAGTATCCATTTAAAGCTGTGCAGAATCATTCCGTAACGTTCTAAGCCTTCCCACACACACACTAGGAAGAACAATGTTTGACGTGACATTTGCAAACCTTTCTGCATTTGTCACAACGGTTAACTGTTCCGCGTAACGGTGATGTTGCTGGTGCCCAGCAATGAAGCATAAACGGGTGCCTAACGGAGACTCTTTAGGCGTGCGTACCGTTTTTTTGTGTTGGTTGGTTTGCTCAAAATTCTGTCTAACCGATCATCTCGCTATCATTTATCCACATCTAATCGCCAACGATTAACGATAATGTCCGGTGCGACCTTAGCATTTGGCTCCACCTCGTTCAGGCCTGACCTGCAAGCGTACACCGCGTAGTAGTAGTGTGAAATCAAAGTATATCGGACAAAAAAATGAGATCGTCATGCCGCTTTAGCACCGGGGTCCGAAATTTGATCTCCAGCTTCAATGTCGAGCAATCGTTATAAAGTAATGCTTTGCGGGTCTGGCTGGCTAGAATGAATGGGTGAATTTTCCGTTAATTTGAAGCATTAAGAACTGGCGTGCCAAAGCGTGCCAAAGCTTTGGCTGATGGAATGAATGGTATGGTTTGGCAATCGCCTTTACTTCGCCTATTAGAAATGGGTTGATTACGGTGGATTCAAACCCGGCGTACGGTATCATGATTGTGGTGATGATTTTCGCAAAAAAAGGGGTCCGCAGAAGGTAATGATCCTATTCAACTGGTCGGTTTGCATACATTCAGGCTAGAAGTGTATTGCGGCAAGCACATTTTTCGCACACTGTCTTCAGGTGATGCTTACTGTCACTTGCTTCTCACAAGGACAACCTTTTTTTGGTATTTTATCTGAAGTTTTCTTTCCATCAAACTTTTTTTTGGTATAATCTGCAAGCTATAAGCGAATGAGCGCTTCTTTTATGGGGTCAATTATGCGAACGATGAGATTGCGGTTTATTCCGTTCCAAAGTGAATAAAACCGATGAAAGCTGTATTTAAACAAACTGTCGAAGCAATGATTCTCACCCTTGTAGCTCGGGGTGACAAGGAGAGAATAGTGTGTTTATTAGGAAACCTTGAAAGCTTGGAAGGTTTTGTTTGATGATATTGTGACACAGAAATAGATGATCGTTTGTAGGCTTTCGATGCAGCCTGACGAGGTGTCAAATGTTTCGCCTTAACGATGAGCAAACTTTGTGCACCACCTGAGGGCTATCTATCAAGAAGTATTGATTGAGTAAGAAAACCATTTTTGTACGAGATATGTACACACTGCCTTTGCACAGTGACTGGTTATGGGCGGTTTAGCTCTCCAAACACAACTCACTGCATCGGACCCACTTCCGATCTGGTCATTGTTTACGCTTGCGTACTCGACGCTTCTTACTGTTGGGCTGAATTAACAATTACAAACAATTTTCATGTCGTTGTTTTCAATTTGTCATCGGGCTTCGGCGATCGTCTCCACTTCGGCCAGCGTTTATCCCAGTCGGTTCGGACTTAATCTTCCCTGCGGTGGGTCATAATTCACTTGAACGTAATGACACTTGTCCCAGTCGAATGCTGCTCGGGAGAATACACTTCCGCTTTCGGTGGGCTTTTTCATGCGGTCACTTGTAACTGGTAGTTGTCCTTCGATTGTTTGTACGGCACTTAATAGGGTAAATTTCTTGTAGTTGTGCAAAGGGAAAAAGCGTCGTTTAATTATATTAACGCCTTTGAGCAGTGAAGTTAATTTTAATTGAGATGTTGTGGATCTAAAAAATGGTTATTGTTATTGTTATGAGATCGTAGGGACATATTTTTAAAGGTATTAAGAAAGAGTTTGAGAAATAAGAGGCGTAACCGAACATGCTAATTAATTTTCAGCGGAAGTAATTACAATTCTAGATTGTTTATCACTAAGTGTAAAAAAGAAAATGGATAATTTTTGATATTTTATTTAAAAAGGTGAGGTTTTTTGTTCTATGAAATGTAATTTATAGTTGCTACTAATCACAGGACATCGTACAGCATAGCATGATCACAAGATAGTGCATTTGAGATCTTATTTGCTTATTTGATTAAATTTAACTAGACCAAATCTCAATCAGCAAGGAATGAATATAGAATTACTAAAATTCTTATCTTTTAATAAACTCGGATCAATTCAAATAATTTTCCTTTACATCAAATATTGTCATGATTTTGAAATTAGAATATTTTTTGGGTAAAAATAGATTTTCAATATCGTGTAAGAACTATGAGTAGTTTTGTTTTCTAAATTTCCTTATTAATAATCTCGCTCTAATCTCTTTTGTCCCTTTTCATACAGCTCATACAGTTCCTACCGAAAATGCATCATTGTAAAGAAGCAAGAAATTAAAATAAGATGAGTTTTTTACATTTAAAGAATAGACAATAAAGAAAACGTTCAAACGTTCAAGAAAATCCTTGAATCGCATTTTAACAAACAATCTTAACTACATTATTGATTCAAATGTTCGAAAAGACACACCGCAATCCTCGAACCTCGAAAAAATACGCATCGGAAATAATCTTCAAACCAGCCCACAAAACTCCCACAACTGACACGTCCATCCTGCGACACCCGTAGACAGCATCCAGCCCATCCAGCCATCCATCACACGCGCCGTATCGAACGCATCGATACGTCGCAAGCTCATCAGGCAGAAAATAACAAACAGATGTATATTACCCACATTTGTCAATAAAATACGCTTTTACGCAAACCTTCGCACACGTCCCACCCCGATCGGCTGGCACTCAATCATCGGCCGATTGTCCGTACTACGCGCGTGCACCATCAGCTTCGGGCGGAAGTACCTTCGTCGTTGGTAAAGCAGCAGGTCAAAAGGATGGTCCACTGTTTGTTGTTTTCACTGCGCATTTGAATCGTGTGCGATGCGCAACCACACGAACCGAACCGCAATTGAACTTGAATCGACAGTGTGCCGCTTCGTTTACCAACAAACGGTGACGCACTCAGATAGTGTAAGCAGATAGGTTTTCGGAACGGTCAGCAATGTGTATCGTGCACATGTGCGGTGACCAACAAAGACGCACTGTGTGACGTAAATTTGAGCGAAACAATATTTCTTAAGAAATTTCGCGTCGCATCTTAAAGTGACTTCGATTGTTGTGACGGATTCTTGGGAGTTTTGGGGGTGGAAAAATAAATATTATGACCAGGCTACTGATCCAGAGTGTGCGATCTTAAATACAGGGGTAAGAATTCTTGGAACATTTCACACAAAACATCTCACGAGGATGATACGTCGGGGTGGGATTTTCCAGCCAAAAAATTTGATGCCATGTGTCATGAATGAATGAGAGTTTTGTTTATTTGAGTTATTAAAGCTAGCAAACAGAGTTGTAAAAGTGTGTCGTCATAAAATGCCGGAAGCGAAAGAAATAATTCTTAATATTATGTGATTCATACAATATAAAGCATGATTTTTGCTCTGAAACAACGATTCTAAGCCGCAGCAACAGCAATAAACGAGAAACAGATGATAAGCGTTAAATAATGCAATCATCACCATCGTCGCGAGCTTGCGCCCGGTTCGGCCATTCCATTACGGGGTGCGAAAAAAACCGGGATGTGATCGATTTCGGGTAGCCTTGGCCGGTGACATGAAGCGTTCATAAATCATTCAACTTATGGATCGCACTGCTCGATAATAATCGCTAATCATTCGCTCTAAGTACGGTTCGACCGGTGGTCAGTCAGTCGGCGGAAAAGCGGCGGATAAGAATCGAACGCAAAAAAAAAACGGAAAATAAAGCCCGCAAAGGTGTGATAGGAAGCTGCCAATTAGCGCGTGCCATCAATACGATGATCGACTGTGAGAGCGTGACATGAGCAGCCCTCTGGGGCACGGCAAAACCGGTGGTGGAAGCTAACGAGATAGCGCAGGGTTCGTCGCTTCTGGCCGGTGCATTGAAGTCTTTTGATTTTTTTGAATGAAAAATACATCCGCCAAATGATGGACGAGCGAGTGGCGTTCGCTATTGCGGTTCCCATTTGGTTTGGTTCACCGTAGCGGTGATAAAGCAATGGATTGGTGTTGGCCGGGTTGCCTCCTATATCTGTGCGTCACTGAACCAGAACACACATCTTTTGCGACGAGTGATTTATGGAACGATTGGGAAGCAACTTTTGGTTGAGATGATGGATCGTCCGATTGGAGCAAACCAAAAAATGAACCGTTCTGGCAGGTGTACGTGTGAACGCATCTCCATAAATCTCAACTTGCTTAAGAACTGTGTAAAAATTAACATGTTTTGCGCCTTACGGCTCAAGACAGCGTAAGACGTCCTCCTATGGCGCGGTGCTATAAATCTCTCACCAGCCACCAAGTCTACCACGGTACGCTTCCAACGTTCTTTCGACAACCGGTGCCGGTATGTGCCGGTTGGTGGCGATCGTTTATACAACCATATCTGGATCTTTTACTGTATTCGGGATTGTTGATTTTATTTTATTTTATGTTGTTTAAAGGTAGCTGTCGTGCTAGACTGCGTGACGATGTGGGTTCTATTTAGAAGATGTGTCCTAAAATTCACTATTTGTTTATGCGAATTTCATGAGGTATTAATTTGCGAATGTATAGCTATTGGCAAAACAATTAGCAAGTAGCGAAAAGTTATTGGAAAAGGTCAATGGAACAACATTATTCGCTTCGCTTAATGTTCATTCATGTTCTGAAAGTGAATTTGCGCATCTAGCTAATACTAGAGAGGCTTATTTTGTGATTATTTAATGATGGCCAGTTAAAGATTTTGGGATGAAATTTTCAACCAGAAAAATTCCTAGAAATAGTATTAAAATAGGTAAAAGGCGCTCCTTTATGAGCTCTACAATAATAAGAAGTCACTGCTACGATAGAATCGCTACATAAATGAAGAAATTCATCCCTTAACGCTCTTCTTACACGCTCCTGTAAGCTTATTACGAATACTGTTTCAAGGATGACATTTATCTGCCCAGAAATTACCCTCATCTTTCCAAGGAATGTTTCTTCACCGGCAAAGGTCATGCAATCGTTTCCATTCCCGAAGCATCCCATCAATATAATTACGCCCGACATTACACATCCACCGTAGCGCGACACTCGAAAGAACACTCGAACAGCGTTTGGTAGGAAAACAAAGATTTTTGTGGTTTTATTTTCGATCAATCGAAATGATGCAACCTCGGACACGGCCCATGCCGGGTGATGCGAATGTCCCGATGATCACTGTTTTGCGTGGAATTTTTCGGTTGTATTCCTCCTTCTCGGCACAGCCATTACTTTCAAGAGGAATCCGGCAAAGGTCACTATGTCAGCGGGTCGTGGTAAATTGGATGCGTGAAAAATAAATTTTATTTCCTTTCGCGGGTCTGGCTTTGTGGTGGTTGGGTGGTGATGTTTGTGATTGATTCGTGATGCGTTTTACGTAATGATTTAGATCGCATTTATCTTAATTTTGGGAGAGGAGAGTTCAACTAATCTTTCAGGTTTTAAAGTGCAAAGTGTGGTACTAGTTTTAACAAACAAAAAGAAGTCGTAGGATTCATAATTTTCCCTGCTGTTTACCATTATTTGGAATAAAATTAAGATAAACACATATAAATCAAGATAAATTTTAAATAGAAATCTAGATGTAAATGAAATATCGTCCGAATACTTGATCTGTTGATTTATTTTCAGTTGTTTATATAAGATAAAATGACACAAATATGTAGTACTTAAAGAAAAACTAGATGTTTTTGATCGACTTCGACTTCGATGTATACAGTTTATAATAAAGCTTTAATAATGAGGTCTATGATGACTTAAGACAGTCTGTTTATATGCGTCCTGACTTTTTGCGACTAAGATGATGTTAGCTCTTAAATACAAACTCCAAGCAACTCGATGTTTCTCTAAAGTAATGAAGCGGAGGATATAACAGCCGCAGAAGAAGCGATTTAAATGGCATGAGCAACCATTAATCCGAAAGATGTACATAAAAACTCAAAACTTCTATTATCAATTACAAAAAAAAACAAGTTTTATAAAGAAATTCTAAAAAATGTCGGTGTGCCCTGCAAAAGAGTCCACATAAGATAGAAGAACTCGTTGTAAAATATGTAAAACAGTTTAAGGAGTAAAATAGTTGGATCACTTGGCAGAATATTTAAAATACTTTGGAATATTTAACATGTTATATTCCAATCAGTTAGGAAAAATGTTCAAGCATTTGTAGAACTTTGTAGGCAGCTGTGGACTAAGGCATAGGAATGGTAATTAAAGCCAACTTCCGCGCCAATTTTCTCGTTAGACCCGTTCAAATGGGACAACCAAACGCTCGGCAAAAATTGTACAGCTGATTGCATAATTCCACTATATGATTGCAAAGTTCCATTATATTTGTTCATTATTATTTTTATTAATTATATGGAAAAGAAACATACGGAAGAAGTTTTTTTCAACAAAAATGAAACTAAAACATTTATAGCAAAGAGCATAGGAAAATTTCTCCTAGATAACTTACAATATCAGATTTAGTCAATCATTGTCATTAACCGGAAGAAAAGCACAAATTCAAAACTAAAATAGGAAATTGTTCGCTTTATTCTCCAAGAACATCCAGCACATTTAATACTGATTTAACGTTAAACATTTATTCAAACAGTGCTTTGTCTTGTCTGGATGCAATTAATCCTCCTGCCGTGAAGCAACAACAATGCACGATAAATCATTCTTATTGTAATAAATCATACCTGAAACTACTGTCCCTTCCTAGCCAATCTGACGGAAGATGTGAACCATAAAAGTAATATGAGTGTGAAATTTCTAAGAATTAAACGCACATTAAAGTGCGCTTTTCTTCGATACAAGGGCCGACGGACAATAAAACAAACTCCATAACCCCGCCGAACCAGGAAACATCGAACCTGATCGCTAAGGAGAATGTCAACACGGAGATAAAACATTACACTAACGTCATTCCGTTTAGTCGCGCCGCGATCGTTCGAAGCATGAACCCGAAACCGACCCATCAAAGTCGCATCAATCAATCGATCGCGAATGAACGGCGCACGGATAGCGATAAAACAAAGCGCACACCCATGCCCAGGCTCGATCACCTCTCAAACGATCGAGCACGAGCGTCGGCGATCGTTGGACGATTGCACACCGCCGCTATCAGTTTATCGCGCGAGCCGTGCGCTCGAGGTCGCTTCGCAAAAACATCTCTATTTTGCACCCACGGAAATGCACCCATCCCGGTCTGCGGTACACTACGGATGCCATTTAATTATGACTATTGAGCCGCATGCAACCAGCACACGACCCCATCGGCGCGAAATCGAACGGTCATGACCTGGGCGCAGTCGTTGGCGAGCGAATGAAGAAGCGCCCCAGCCTCCCCAGTCGGAAAGGTGATAAATCGTTCGACATTGATCGGTTAGTTGTCTAAGCTTCTGAAACAACGGGTAGGGAAGGGTGGTAAGGTGGAGATTGGGGATCGGTGACGCCACAATGACTTTCGCAAATAGCTTCAAGAAGAGGTCAAGAATGAAGCTGTGAGGTAATTTTCGTGTTTGTTTGGCTGGAAGCTTTTTTTCTTTGCTTCATCGTCTTTGCGTGCATCTGTCGACAGTTGCATTCATCATTGATTTGCAAATGCAATAATTGCTGCCTGGCCGAGGCTTTTCACCGACGGAAGATGCGATGAAGAAACGAGAATTCAAGCAGGAAAAAGGTTGCGCCCGCCAACAGTAGAGAAGAGATTTGTAATGGCCATCGTGCGCGTTCATTCATCGTGCAAAGTCGTATGAAGAAAAGCAGGAAGTATATCTCTCACAACGGCTAATGGCGCTGGCGATGGTGATGGGGTTTTGTGTGCCAGCCCCGAACGATCTTAATATGATTGGCGTTTATAATTGCGATGAGGGTGAGCTGTATGGCGGTGGTGTTTAGCGTGTTAAACAAACAGTTTGCACACAGCTCATTGAGGAAGAGTTGCAAATGCCACCACTGCTAGATGGTATGTCGGATGCTGTGCTGGCAAATGTGAATGATGTGCTGCATTTGAGTTGTTGAAAAGCAGCACTAGTATAAGTTCAACGAATTTGACCTAGGTGGTAAAAATACCACATTAAATTGAAGGGATTTGATCGAAAACAGCTCTTTTTAACAGAAGAAATTTGTTTACAATGCCTTGTTATCTATGCGTGACTAGAGTAAATCTGCTATTGAGAAATAGAAAGGATGATGCGGTTACTTACAGTGATTGACAGGATATTAGCAGATAATCACTGTAGACAGTCTGCATACGGTATCAAGGGTTAATTAGATAATGTCAAAACAACTTTGTTGTTCAATATGTTTAGTAACAATCTCAGTGAGTTCACGGAGACATGCTATTAGAAAGGCTAGCATGCTAGCATGTACAATAAATTATATATGAGCATCCATGAAGCAGTTAGTTTAGAGATTGAAGGAACTGCTGCATTATAGAAAGTTAAATTTAGTGTATAACTGGTTACTGTTAGTAACTTTATTCAGATACCTCCAGGAATGGTTCTTATTTCCCTGATGTTTTTTTCTATTCAGCAGCTATGTAGTATGTACCATCTCATCTTCCGACTGTTTGCTGGACTAGTAATGCTATGCTGACGTGCTTGTAATTTTCTTACTTTATGTCCTGAAAAATTATTTAGTTATTTAGTTCCAGTTGGTACGGAATGGATGTTACCCCGTTAACCCAACATATTTCTGTAGTTTCTGGAGTTTCTTTCAACATGGACCTTGAAATCTGGCTGAAACAGCGGTCCTACTTTTCGCTCTCATGACCGTTCCGTAGTTAGTACAGCTCGCAGAATCCTTGGTTTATAGAAAAAATCTCCAGGGACTTTAACGCCCTCTATGTGCATCAAAGGTGTTCTCTTGCTTGTTGGTCAGGTAGAGACTGGAATAGTGTTCCTTCGATTAAGAATCCAGGTATCGTACCCAGGGGCTAAAAATTTTGGAAGATCGTCGTATGATTGCCCATTCTTTTTTTTATTGCTGTCCACGTCTTGGACTGTATCGAAGTTACTGATTTGTTTCCTACGAGACCTTTATATTTTCTTACTTGTTTGCTCCGTATTCGTCCACTTTTAAATATATTTTCATTACTATTCTTGCAGTTTATTTGATTTTCATCTTTATTATCCTTCCACTTTACTGCTCCACAGCTCCTATACTTTAGGTTAATTGTAAAGGCTAGTTTAAGAGCGTTCTAGTTCTAAGAAGGAACAGAGCACACCAACTTATACATATACTATATAGAAATGATACTTTTTCCAAAAATTAATATCTAATTACATACTTACTTACTTATCAGGCGCTACAGCCGCTTCGCGGTCTTGGCCTGCTGCAACAATCCTCGATACCGCTCACGGTCTAGCGCCGTCGTCTGTCAATCAAGTATCCCGGCCGTTCTGGCGGACGCATCTACGCCATCACTCCATCTCAGTTTGGGCCTACCACGCCTCCTCTGTCCATGTGGACGGCCTAAAAGGACTTTACGGGCTGGGTCGTCCGGTGCCATTCTCATGACATGACCAGCCCACCGGAGCCTGGCGAGCCTAATTCGCTGCACGATGGTAAGATCACCGTACAGCTCATAGAGCTCGTCATTGTAGCGGCTCCTCCATTGTCCTTCCACACATACGGGGCCAAAAATCCTTCTGAGCATCTTCCTCTCGAACGCGGCTAAGAGGGTTTCGTCAGTTTTGGACAAAGTCCATGTCTCAGAGGCGTATGTGAGTACTGGGACTATAAAGGTTTTTACAGTCCCAGCTTCGTCCGTCGCGACAGGTATTTTGAGTGGAGAAGTTTCCTCAGACTGTAGTATGACCGGCTGGCAGCCCGCACCCTTGCGCGCAATTCAACTTCTATGTGCTGACTTTTGACCCCAGATAGGTGAAGTTTATCTAATTGATTGAATTGATTGGTGATATCTAATTAGCATATCTTTATTTATTAAATTCTCGTTTAAAACGAAAATCAAACTGGAAGCGAAATACCAGTAAAGATGATAATAAAATAAGAATTTGGACAGCGGTGACCAGAATTTGGTGACCAACGAAAGAATCATAGAAGAGGTAAATGAAGGTAAGATGAATGGAGAATGGAGGAAATGTATTTACTTATTACAGGGGTGACAAAATTTAATATAATTTTTATTTAAAAACGGTTGTAAAGTTAACCCAGAACTCTAGAATGTATGTGAACATCCAAAATAATAAACATGCCCTGATAACGTTTCTGTATAAATATCTGAAATACGTTAATGTTAAAAAATAAAATATAAATGTAATTTTTTATACTAAATATATTTAAGAATAAAGTTATAAACACGTTCAGCTCACGAAGCCTTTGATGGACCCCTCGAAACGATCGTGAGACTTTTTTTTCTTTCCTTCCCCATACGCGTATCCCACAACACTGTTTCTCTCGCGTTAAGCTCTCTCAAAAAGTGGTGAGTATGCTTTGCGCCATTCATTTTTTTACTCTCCCCCGTGTGGTGAATTTACTGCCACGAAGCCCTTGACGATGGACGAGCTAGACACAACAACACTAATGAAAGAAAAAACCCTTTCGCTCTCAACTAGTACCACGGCTAGAGCGTGTGCCATGATGCCTAGTGGTGGCTGCACCTCGCATGCACAGGACAACTTGCAGTTTCATGCGCTGCATAAGCTTGACGGTTGGGAGCGGTTTTAGTGGAGTGGTTGGTAGGGGAGCGAGAGGGGGAGAGGCCACGAACGGGAGCGCCGTGTGCACTGAAATGTGCTACTAGGCTATCCGTTATGCTATTCCGTTTCGTTACGTTTTCTTAGGCGTGCGAGAGGCTTTTTGCTTTTACTTTCTCTAGCGCGCGCCGGAACGGTCGAATTTTTTCCGTGCAAGTGCATGGAGGTTATCGCTTCGTTTGGAAGAATGTATTGGAACGTATCTGTGTTAATGTATGACATTTGGAGTATTTTATAAGTATCATATGGGGAGTAGCACTTTTGGTTTGTCTGTTGTTTTAAGTTAATTTTTATTGCTGTTTTAGGTTTTTTGAATGTTTGCAAGAATGTTTTATTAATTTTTATTTATTTTATATATTTTAGTTCTAAGTGGTTTATTTTTTTGCTTTAATTTCTGTTGTTTAAGCTGTTCTACATTAATTTAAATAAAGAATCTCTTCCCTCTAGGACGATACAAACGGAGCACGTTCGGTAGCTCCTGTCGCAAAACAAAACAAAAGGCATTAATAAAATACAAAAGAAAAAACATTAAACAAAACGGGAGACAACTCGTGGGGGCAAAGAAAAGAGTTGCAAAAAAAACATACACACACACATATGAAAAGAAAAGCAAAGCAATACAAAAAATCTGCACGGACATCGCTGTCGTAATACCGCACCGATCGTGTGCGTTGGTGTGCACCACCACCACCACCATCATGCCAGGTTGCGTGGTGATGTTTTTTACCACCCTTCTTGCTTAGGGGGGACCTATCCACGGACGATCTTTCTCTCCGGCCTTTTATCACTCACTCTCACTCTCTGCCTTTCTCGTGATCTTCGATCCGCGTGCGCGTGTCCCTGCATTGCTTCGTACGTTGGCGATCGTGTTTTTGGCTATCGTACGCTCTTTCCCAACCACTTATACTCTCGCTCGCTCTCTCTCTTTCTGTCTTGTGCTGGTGGGCCGGGGTTTTTCTGCCCACCCCTAGCAGCCACCCTATTAAGGGGCTGCCACCCTTTTCCTTTCGTTTGCAATGGGAATGTGTAGTGAACGGGTAGAGCTTTGGTGAGCTTTGATTATTTTTTTTGCCGTCTTTTCTTTTCTCTCTCTCTCTCTCTCTCTTGATAGTTGTGTTGGAGGGTGAAAGAGGGGCAACAAGGGGAGGGTGGAAACGATCGCGATCCATCGTGGTAAGGTGTTGTTGCAAAACCCGACCGTACGAGGGCTGTTAGTCTCCGAGTAGACACGCTCCAGGCGCAACCGGCCACTCGCCATCCGTCGCTGCCGCATTCGTCGTGAAGTCGTGCGTGTAAGAAAGGGGTTTTGGGAGGGTTTGGTTTTTTGCTGCAGTGTACAGATTTACGTGTTCAAAGGTGTCAAGCAAACGTTTCTGCAACGATACAACACAAAGAGAAAAAATCACAATTCGTAAAGTGTTTTATAGTGAGCAATCGTAGCGAGTAGTTTCAGGAGCAAAACAGAGTGTGCTTTTGCACAAGGAAAACTGTACGACACGCAAATATGTATCCGTGTGGCGTAGTATATGTATATAAAAGTGGTTTAGTGTGCGTGAAATGTAATAGACAAGTGGTTTGCGTGACTGCGTGCGAAAAGCAACACAAAGCAGTGATGATTGTGTTTTGTCTCACGATTCGAGCAGTGTTGTGCCTTAGAAGAACTGCTCGAATGGCTTAGTAGACGAAGCGTTCGATGAGTGTTAAAAAGAGAACCTTTCCACCCAGCATCATGCCAAACGCGTGCTCTCTCTCTCTCTCTCTCTCTCGCTCTCAACCTCTCAATGATCTTACTCTCGATCTTGCCATCCCTTCTCTCGTTCTCGCTCGCTTACACGTTCATGTCTTCGTGAGCTCTATCTCTCTCCCACTCGCACTGTCTCGCTCTCTCTCTCTCTCGTTCACTCTTTCACGCTGGTTAACCCGTTCGCAGCACTTGCTCGGTCAGACATAGCGTTCTCGGAGCGTGCCCCCGTTCGCTGTGCTGGCAGCAAGATCTTCGCAGATCAGTTTTTGTTTGGCCGTCGTGTCGTTTGGCTCGCCGCGTAACCGTTTCGTTCTAGAGCGCTGTACAGTGTGAGCCTGTGAGTTCCGTTCTTGAGTTTTGAGCCGTGTGAGTGTTTGACTGATTCTTTGCGAGAAGGACTTTGTTTGGCAAATATTTTCATTTGGTTGGCTCTAGCGTTAATAAGGCAGATCAAGTAGTGTCTTTGATTTAATCTTGATTTTAGGTGCTATTTCTCGTTACACTCTCTGTGTAACAACGTAACAATTTAACACCCATTTTTGAAATTCGTTTCGTGGCAACAATTTTAAGCCATTCAACAGTTTTACGTGTACGTGCAGTTAAATGAATATCGAACGCAAACAACGCAGCGACCATGCACGAATGTGCTGGCTAGTGCAAAACCTTACACCACCGACTCGGCGATCCTCCAAATAGCGACAAACATTTCAGCAAAAAAAAAAAAACACTCCACCTTGTACGAGGTGCACCGTGCGTGTGTACAACTTTTGCCGTTTTGCTTTTCCGTTTGCCCGCTAAAGGTGGCTTGTGTATTTTGGTCGAGGTTTTTCGCCGTACGTTTTCCATTGGCGTTGTGTGTCCATGTGTCTGTGTGGCGAGCGTTTCTTTTCCTTGGAAAATGGTGGCTGCTGTTACTGCTGGCTTTACGATGTTTTCGTGACGGTTTTTCCTGGCCCGTTTGCAAGAGCGGACCTGTTTCGAGCTATCCGCAGGGTGTGGTAACAAGCGTGCCAATTTGTGCAGCAGCTGATAGCACGAATCTATCCGCCCTTGTCGGATGGGTAAAATGCTTTTAATTTTGCGTAAAATTGGCTTTACCGATGCTATTTGATTGCATCAAACAATACGAGCGCATGTTGTGAGTAGTAACAGTGTCTTCTGCCAAAAAGGGTTTTTGTTTGCTAATTTTGGATGAGGGTGAAAAGCAGCGGATAATTTCGGAAAACAGACTCCAAAAAAAGTAGCAGCTGAGAGCGTCCATCCGTCTGTTTGTCTGATGAAAGTAAAAACAAACACTATTACCAAATCTTGTGCTGTACCGGGCAGACAGTTCCAACAGTCGGGTGGGCACCACAAGAAAAGAAGCAACAATCGGTGAGCGAAAAAATTTCACCCACGCTTAAGACCATCTCCCCCGGGGTCCGGTGGTCCGGTTGGGTAAATCGTAAAGTTTACTTTCGTTTGGCTGGCCGGCAGCGCCAGCAATGCCCCGGTGCAAGTGATGGACTGTGTGAAGATGCGCGTTGAAAACGTGAAGAAGAAAACACTAGCACAACTGAATACTGAAGCGAGGGAAATGATGGTGGTGAAGCAAAAAGTTTGTTAAGAGGGAAAAGAAATAAGAGGAGAAAAAACAAATTCGGAGAGAGAAAAACAGTTAAACAAAAGTGCAAGTAAGCTGAATAGGAGGAAAAACAAAGTTTTGATGGTTTTTCTTAGCCAAGAAAAGCTTGGCCCTCTTTGATTTGTTTTATTTTGAATGCAGCGCAATGAAGAGCTAGTATGTCCGGTGAAAAAACTGCAAGGAATGGTCAAAGTGACTTGAACAGTAGATGAGAGAAGGAACCTTAAAGTTTAGATGAATTATTCATCAATGAAAGAAGTAAAATTTAATAATAAAAATAGCATATGAAAGGATGAACGATGCAAACAAAAAATCTATTCCCCATGCGTGCGTCACACACTCCATTACGATTGTAAATTGTAATTGCACTCTCACCCTTACAATTATCGTTTCGTTGATTGTTTCTTCCTTTAAATTAAAAATCATGTAACGTAATTGTGTGAGCAAAACCCAAATTACATAGCAAGAAAGTGGCATTTGTATGTGTCCGTGTGTGAGTGCGCTACACTCTTAAGAAGTTGCTTGCTCTGATAGCACCTCAATATCAACACTCGAAAGTGATCCTTAAGTCCCATCTCTGAAAACTATCATTCGTTGCCCGAAAATCACCCTAACGAGGCGTGTAAACGAAACCACTTGACAGCACCGATCAAGAACACACCGTCGCGCCAAAAGTGGACACTCGAAAATAATCATCGCCCGATCGTAACACCGCACCAAATTCCTGTGTGCACATGGAAAAGAGTTCAATTCGCACAACAGCACAAGCGACGAACCTTTCCTGCTTGCGATAGGCAAGATCAATCGACACATTCGTTCAGCTTTACTTTAATGATATTTCTCTTCATCTCTCCCTGTGTCTCTCTCTCTCTTTCTCCCCCCGAAACAAAATCTTCGGTGTGCCATTTAACAAAAAAATGGAATCAAAATAAAGTGAAGTGTGAAACGACAGCGTATCGGAAACAAAAGCAAGTGTCGCTACGCTGCGGCCTGTGGTGTTTGGCTTTTGGCCCGGTCCAATTGCTGTTGCTGCGGTGCAAAACGATCGTGCGAAAAACCGGGGGCGGGAGGAAGAAGTAAGAAAAAGGAAGTGCCCCCTGAAGTGAATTTTGATAAAACAAGCTTCTCCACAAGTGTTGTGCGCGTTGCCGTTTTGTGTGTTTTCCCTCGTTTCCCTGATCCCGATAACCAATGTGTGCGCGTGTGCAGCTCGTGTGTGTGTCCCGGTGATAGTGCGGTCAAGCGTTTCAAGCTTGGCAGTCCAGTGCGCGTGTGAGTGTGTCCTGTGCGGCAGGAGCCAACCCCCGGGCCAACGGGCAGAAGAAAACCCGAGAAAGGGGGTCGCCCGTTTCACGAAGCGGCGGCCAGTGTTTGATTGTTCTTTTTGAGGGGATCCGCAACTCTTCGTGGTGTGCCTGGTGTGCCGATGTGTAGTTTATTTAGCAATTAACAGGAGATAAATGTAAGTTTATGTTTTTTCGTGCTGCTGCCGATACATTATCCAGTGTTGGATGGGGTGGAAAATATGTCGATGCCAATGACCGTCTGCTGGAGGGATGGTTTTTTCTCTCTTGTTACAATTCATCGTTCGGCATCGGGTGCTCTTAAAAATATCTGCAAAGAATGGACCGTACCATTTGATGACGGGGCAAAAATCTAGCAGTCCCCCAAGCAGAAGGAATCTTATGGCGGCTGTTTGGCTGCTGCTGGAGCTCCAACCGACACGGCTCGACCTCCAGTTGTTGCGGGTTTTGGATGAGAGTGAAAGTTGTATTCAATATGATGATTGTTCACTTTTTTGTATTTCTCTTCCTCGCATGGTCTCGCGTGCTGTTGTACAAGTGGTGTGAAGATATGCTTTTTTGTTTTGGTACAAAAAAGTTACACCAACCGTTGATGAATCGTTTTACTGCCCGGCTTGTTGCATCTTCTGGTGTGTTACTGGTCACCGGGCAAAACAAATAACTCCACCCCAAACGGTGTGCCATTGGCCGCGTGACAAGCGTTTCGTTTGTTTGTTTGATTTCACATTTATCAACGCACCGTGCGCGCACAGTTTTGGTTGCATTTATGATTTAATTATGTCGAGAAGTATTATGAAACTTGGTGACCGGCGCTGGTGCGCTTGATGAGCGCTTAAGTAACAAGGTGAAAGTTCGTAAACTTGAATTTTAAGCCGAACTAAACGGAGGTCGCCGTTTTGAGCCGCCGCACCGATCGCGGTTAAGTAACGTGCGGCCGGCTCTGCTGCTGCTGCTGCTGCTCACTGCTGTTACCTAAAAGCGGCTAGGTGAAAGATGCAGCCAAGCTTGATGAACATGAACGATGTGGTGTTTTTTATTATTTTCAATTATGAGCGAAGAAATAAAGCGCACTGGATGCAGTTCCTCGAGCATGAGGCATGTTACGTGTGTGCTGCGGATCATGTGAATAGTAATCGATTGGGAGCATCAATTGAAAATGATTAAGAGCACTTTGGGAGCGAAATGGGATTTAACAGATGAAGCTGGAAAGTTGAAATGTTTGGGAGACGGGTTCGTCGCTTGTGTGCGAATCGTGCTCTTTTGAAGATTGTGTGGATTTGTTGGAAGCTTTCTTTGACCATAACCCATAATTACGGTTGAACAAAATTTTATTATTTTCTATAAAAAAACTTGACTTAAAAGTAATAATTACTCATCAAAACTCATTACCTTTGAAACACATGAATTCTTCCATTCTTCGAAAAATGTCGCACGCTAGTATACGCTTAGCGACTTATTTGTCAACATGGTACCTCTGTTGTCAAACGCTTTTGAGTGAAGTTATCTGTTGTGGTTCAACCGCTGCACGATTGTCCGAATGTTTGACAGATGGCTGACTAAAACATTCAATCTTATGCTTTGTTTCCACTTACCGAACACTTCTCAACGTTGTAGCTGCGGGAACAATAACAGAGTACGCTACCCAAAAGTTAAAATGATGTGTAGACAGAGTTGCTTTTATGCACCTGAAGTCATCATAGATCCTAATGTCTAATTAAGACCCTTTAGACGTCTAAAACTTCAAGCTGATTTTGAAATACTTAACTGTAGTGTTTTGGTTACAGTCGTTGCAATCGAGAAAGTCTCATCAAGAATTTACTTTGCAAAGAAGAGAAATTGTCTTTATCATTTTAACGCCCCCGAAAATCCGGAGAATAAACCTGAACGAAAGAAAGAGTAGCATTTTTCCTTCTAATTATTTAATAACCGAATAACGAGTAGCTCCCAAGTTATTATAGTTCGTCCCATTTTCCCTCACCATATTTTAAGGCGAGAACATTTTTACGTCAAACGCGCTGCTGGAATGTTCCCTCTTCCCGTCTTTTTTTCCATGATAGATCAATCTCGCTGGCACGATAATCGTTACGTTTGTAACCACTCCTTTCGACTAGATCCGTTAGGGTGCTAGAGACCTTTCCGTGCAATCCATCTTTCTTTCCGGATTAACACCCATTAAAGGGGTGTTCTCCCGCAACGAGGACGTGTCGCTTGCCGTGCTCGAACCGTACCACCGAAACCATAAATCATTTGATCTCGATCTCGGTGTGGAGAGTGTGGAGAGAAAACTGGAAAACGGGAAATGAGTGCGACGATAAAGCAGCGACCCATGAATCGTGGTACAACGTTAATCATGGTATTATCATTATGAGAGCAGCAGTTTAGGACTAGACCTTTCCCTCTCAGAAAAAAAGGGCACATCAATTTGGGCACGTTTTTATGTGTCGAAGGGATCGGACTCGGAAGAAATTGAAAGTGTTGTAACACACGGCAACACAATCAGCATTGTTTGTTTGTAGGTGTGATCGGGAGAAAAGAAACAATTAAGATAAAAAGGAATGATTTAGGGATTGCATTTAAATTGATCCCACCGATAACCGATCAGTTCGTTGTTTGGTGCGTTCCAGTTAACTATTTTAAAACCACACCAGAACAACGCTAAAAATGTCAACTTCAACCGATTCATCCACAACCGTAAGACGGTTAAAATCGTTTGAAACAGGTGGTGAGTGAACCGAACGAAAAAGAGCAACAAAACTGCTCACCAGCCAAGAAGATCGAATCAAAAGTGTAGCCGGATTCGCGGGCGATCGGCAAACCAGTCACTGCTGGTCACTTCACCGATCGGCGGTAAATTTCCTTCATCCGATAACCGTGGGATCAGTGTTGCGGCTTTTCCCGCCACCCCCAATCCCTCACCAAACCTGCCCCCCGATCTGGTCACCAATATGGTCCGGATTCTGACCGGTTCGACTGAGTTGGGACGCCGAAATGGCAAAAAAGAAGAGCAAAAGACACGGTGCCACGGTGAAGAAACAAGACGCTGCTTCATTTTCTTGCCGGGCGCTCTCGCAACGTGCTAATGTTATGCAAACGGATTGGGTGCGAAGATTCGGCAGAACCGGAATCTGGCTATCGGGTTGAAAAAGTTTTGGTCACTATTTTCGACAGCAAAAAGCGTTCTTTACTTTCCTGCTGGATGTGTTGCTGTGTTGAAAGCGTTTTGTGTTGATTGCTGCAACTGACAGCTGTCAGACGGGTGCCTGAGTAACCGGAACTCGACCGTGAAAGTGCGGGTAAGCTAGGATACCACTCCTAGGCAACAGGCGCCGATTTTGCACTGGTGACTTCAATCGGGGCGAAGCAACGAACGCGGCACAAACGCTTTGCGCAGCGTTTGGAAATGTCAGACGGGTTGGCCGCCTGTTTGTCGCCGCTAGTCTTGGGAGTTGGGAGCGTAAGGTTCGAAACACCACCAAACGGCACTGTGTAAGTGTGTCCAAATCAATGCGGTAACATCGGAACGGCACAGCATCCACCAGATCACTCGCTCGCGCCCTGCCACCAACACCAAAACGCTACATGTGTTTCACTTTTTTTCGCTCGTACGAAAAGGAAAACGAACAGCGATTGCATCGAGCGTTGTGCTGAGGTGAAAACGAAAGTACTGTCGAAGTCCCCGGTCGAGCTGGTAGTGGTGTGTAACGGTTTCGATCGTGACGTCACATCCCATCATCACGGCGACGACGATCACGATTTCGGTCTGCTCACCCAACAGCTTCCACCGTTGGGAAGTGGTGGTGGCGCCGAACGTATCGCTTTTCGATTTCATGGATTTCCTGCAGCGGCCACAACAGCTGCTGTGAAGATTGGCCTTCGCTTCACAATTCGCCTTGGTGTGTAAGTGAGCTAGTGGGAGGCTAGTGTGACGGGTCGGACGGTGGCGGGAGCGAACGGTGGAAGTAATTCATTTCCAATTAGTCCGGCGCTGGTTGAAAAACCTCCACCGAGAGCGCATCTTCGTGATGAACGCGAAAGAGCACTGGAGGCGCGAGTGAAGATATAAGTGAAGAAGAAAAAAATGAAAGACCCTCTGCTAGACACACACACACAAAAGGCAATCAACGGGTTTAGGCTGGCTGGTTCGATTGCTCGATGAAACCATGCCGTGCCGTTAGCGCTCGCTGTGTTCCCGGCCAACCAATTACACTTTCTACCTTTGGCCCAGCTGACCACGGCAAGGGCCACGACGGACCACTCCCGTTTGCCGTGGCGTCGTGCTGGCGCGAATGATCGAGTAGGTGGAAAAATGGCGTGGAAATGAAGGACGGTACCGTTCCGATCTGTTCGAGCGTGAATGAAATTGAAATTTGCTTCGCTAAAAAAAAAAAAAACACAAAATAAGACGAACGATGTATAAGGCGATCGTTTTCGTGATCGGTCGGTTTTGCGGGAAGTTAGCGACTGAACGTTGAGGGTGTATTCTACTGTGAATCGATCGATGTTGGTAGATACTAATTGGAATCATCTCATACTTTGAAGTAAACCTTCTTTCTTTAAAACAACACTTAATAATGCTAAAGAATTGCCTTGCTTGTGTAGCTGTACATACACGAGTGATCTTTTACTACTTTATCGGACTTCCAATAGTGGGATCTATCGTCGAACAAACGGCCTATGAACCGAATGTTGCTCTTGAGTCCTCTCAATATAGCGTGTAAAGAAATCATCTCAGCGATCTAATTGTTGAAGAAAGTAGATAAAATACAGAAACGCTGCTCTGAAGGAAGATCCAATTGCTCCTGACACTATCATAGATACTATCAGAACTAAAATTTGTGCGCCTTCAGTGAAGAGACCCATTTTTATGTAAAATGGATATTTACCAAGTAAAATGGTAAAATTTGGGACAATACCAATCCGCAAAGTATTCACCAAAGTGCTAAGAATGTCACATTTTGGTGTGCATTTGACTCTCCTGGTTGTTGACTAACGACGAATATTTAGAATGGAAGCATTGATAACTTATCACTTAGTGTTTGGCTATGTTTAGTCTCAGGTTCATGCTCATTAGCGGTAAACCACTGAAGCTCTGAGAACCAAACCATTGCTCAAACCATCGGCGAGAGTCAGCTCCATCTATAAGTCACAGTTTTACCGATCATTAGTCTAAATGAATTTTACATCACAGTGAGGTTTTGATGAACTTTGATACTGATTCCAATGTGTTAAAAACTTGAACAACTCCTACTAAACAGACACCAACTTCCTGTTAAAGGGTTTTATTCCAGTATTCGCCACAAATATTGAAAATGCACTCTCTTGATTATTTAGATCTGTTTAATGAGGTATAGAAGCATGCTTGAACTTCATAGCTGCTTAAAAAATCAACTTTGAAGCCTGTTAAGTTATATTTTCTTCTCAACGAATCTTGATGACTTGTGTGACTTTGAAGAAAGCAAAAAACTTCTAGTTAAAACACGTTTACAGTCCATTATCAAATTAACCATAATATTGTTCCCTAACAAATATCCCAGTAATAATAATTTTATGTATTAAAGTTCAACTTATAGAAGCGTATTAATCGATAACACCCTTGTTGCATGGCGTACTACTATAGCGAATGAATATTCCCAAAACGCTACACGAAACAAAGCCAACAGCTAACGATCCCTAGCGTGACTTTGTGACTTCCCAGTAAGTGCACCCTGCAGTGCAGTAAAGTTGCTGCACACTTTGTGTATACCGCATACCGCGCTGCTAGTGTACATTTCGTGTACTCCCACCAACCAATCCCCCAATGCGAGCCGATGCGTTACCGCCCTTCCAAAGCAATGGCGTACAAATTTGTGCAACTCAGTTCGTGATAGTAGTATTGCTGCAGTTGGCAACTCATTCCCGCTCACCCTCACTCATGCAACCGAAGTGCATCGTGTGTAGCTGAAGCCTTTTTGCTCAATCAAAACCCATCCAAAAGGGGTAGTAAATTGATTGAGTACAAACGGCGAGGGGCGAAACAAAACAAAAGGCGAATCAAACAAAAACCATCCGGCTGGTTCGCGTAGCCCAACAATTAGGCATTACCCCGAGACGCAGCATATCATTTTGTATAAGTGGCTATAAAATGGCGATTGTTTGATTAGTGGTAGACACTCGGGGGTGGGTAATGCGTGTGTTTTAGTGAGGTGAAGCATTTATTTTCTTTCGGTTTTTGACGAGGATCAACAGTAAGACTTCGATCGAAATAATCTCTTCCAACTTTGAGCAGGAGCGTAGGATGGAAACTATTTTTAATTTAACCAAAAGAAACCTCCCATCTGGTAGATTCCACCGTACAAGACATCGATCTGACTCGTTGTAGCTTGATTAAAAAGTAAATATATCGCCCGACAACGCTTTCCAGCAAAATCCCACCATACTTGTAGTGTGTGCGTATTTGCATAGTCTGAAAATTGACGGTTCGTTCTTCGGCGCAAACGAACTCCACACAGCAAAAAAAAAAACAGAACAAACATCTCTTCCCACTGCGCCAACCGGGCACAGTGCTAAAGTTAACGAGATTTTAAAATTAAAGGTGTGGTATATGGGTAAGTCGTTCTCCCGTGCCGACTCTCGTTTTGGTGGCATTTCGACGTCGACGTCGACGACGGCAACAAGGAACGAGGAAACGCCAGACCGCGAAGGGAAGGCTTTTGCATGACATCAAACCGAACCCCCCAAACCGGCAACCATTTGCCGTGGTTTGTGGTTCGAGCAAATAAATTGTGATCCTTCTTGTGAGTCGGGTGAACGGTTTTATGTACAGTACTCGGATCAACCGGGTCCAGTTGGAGTTGGTTGTGAGCGTGTCTTTTTTTAAAACGGCTGCGTACACATAGCCATTAAGTGTGTGGCCGCCGTGTTTTGGGGGTTGAACTTCTGTAACCTTTTGTACGCCAGTAGGTATCGGGGTTTTTCGCACATGCGAATTTGAAAAACGCTTCGCAGGTTCTTATCGTCTAACAATACGCGCCGAATTGCTTTGTCTGCCGGTAAGGATCACTTCCTGGACATCACGTTTTTTTTGTTTTGTTTCGATCATCACAACATCACTAGTGAGAAGTTTTACGATTGTTTGATTTGTTTGCATCCTAATGATGAGGAAACTCTATTTATGGACACGCTAACAAGTGCCGCAAATCATTCGGTACAGACTGCTGGTTGTTGGCAGTTCTCGTGTGATCCCCCCAACAATTTGGTTCTCAATAAATTCGATCTTTTGCAACGAACAAGTGTACAGTCTGCTGGCAGCAGGCTCTAAGGAAAGCCAGTATAATCCAGTGCGCTGACGCTTCTTGCAAGCTCATCCTTTTCCAAGTGTTCTTTTGAAGTTTTTGCGCAAACGAAGTCCTACCGCATAGGTCAAGTGCGAGACTGGGGTAAATGTTTATCCAGTGCCGCCGAGCCGAACACCGGGGGAAGCCTTTACTGCTGCAAAACGATAATGTTCACCGATGCGCGAAACAAGCGACTTAATAATATTCAACCAAGAAGTCGTTCGGCGTGACATTTACGGTACTTGGGCGAAGGTGTGCGGTCTGGTCCGGAGGACGATAAGATGGACGAACGTGTATTGAGACGTAATCGGTTCTGCGAACGACGCACCTAATACGACGCGCGTTTCGGAACAGATGGTCAGCGGTGCGATGCGTTTTTAATGCAATTATGCATGATTAAACGATCGGTGGAAAACGTGTTGTACAGCTTGTTGCAACATGTTATATTTTGAAATGAGTGATTGCTAGTAATTATCTCTTAATTAGTAATGGAATTAGTTGGAAAAGAATTTAAAAAGAATAAAAATTGGCTAAAAATGGTTAAAAAATGAATTAAAGCTGCCATAAAAGCTTAGTGAATCACATCCACTATAAAATGAACTCATTCTAATGAACTCAAAATGAACATTGCTGTTATTTATTGCCATTATGCATCTTTCTCTCTAAACAAAGGCCACTTACACTCCACTCGAAAAAGGGACATTAAACCGTCATTAAACGTCACCTGTTGCGAATAATGTACGCACCTTCACCCTAATTCTGCTTCAATGTGCAATGTGTGGCTCTTTTTAAAACTTCAACCCATAGCACATTAAGCCAGTGGTTTTTCGACAAATCGCAATCATTCGTTGCTGTTTGCTGTCTTGAAGTTACCAATTTTCCACGTAAACCGGTATGAAGCAAAAAGCAAACACAAGCCACAAAACCACAAACGGACCGTCTACGAACCGAATGGCTTTACTCGTATTTTGCAAATAAAACATCACAATTATAATTTAGGCAACCCAAAACCGGGCACCGGGTGGGGATCGTTCACCGTGCCGCGTTCGTTTTGTTTGACTCGTGACGAGCCGGTGTGTGCTTTTGCCCGGGCAACATGTTGGTACATTTTCACGCAAGAACCTTTCGAACGTTTGGAGGTAGACAAAAACCAACGAGAGAGGGAAAACAATAATGCACCGCCATGGTCGCAGCAGTTTACACGGCCGGAATATGGTTCGGTACATTTACATGAAGACAATTGCATTCATTGCGTCCCATGCTGTGGTGGTTGCCTATACGATGGTGGTGGTGGCCCATACTTTAAAGAACAACCCAAAAACGACTTATAGTTTTGTGTGTGTATGAGTGGCGGCGATGTGTATTTGGGGGTGGTTACGAGAGCGAGAGGCAATGCCAAATTCTGCTTTCGTCAGCATCAAACCGAATGCGCAACGTGTTGTTGCGCTAGACATTTTTCGCGCATTTTGGAACCGTGCTCGTACCCAACGGTAGGGAATGGCAAACAAAAGCGAGGTGAGGTTTTAAATTTCTGAATGGGTCTGCTGTACCCATGGGAGTCGTAAGAGTTTGGCGGTGGTTTACGGCGCTGTTCGACTGGTCGTTGTTTAAAATTTCTTTCACTCTAGTTCGAGTTACAGCTTCACGTTCAACCTGGCACGTGTAGTTGTACATAACAGTGGTGGGTTAGATTTGAGCATGGGATTTACTGTTGCTTTTTGTATGCGGTGCAACATACTGTCATTTGTTTTATTTCAATGTTTGGGTTCGGTGTTGGTTTTTTTTTTGCAACGATGTCTTTTGTTATTATTTTTGGCACATGAAAGACAATACTGCCGAGTGGCCTACTTTGTTGCATCGTACTAACGAGTGTTTAGCTTGGGGGGAGTCTATTGGACGTTTAGTAGGTTGATGAGATGTGGTTTAATTGAAGGAGATAACCAGTGTGCACTGTCGGCTTAAATGGTAATTTAGAAACGATTTAAAAGACTCAAGATAAGAAACTGACAGCACTGACAGCACCTAACCAATGATATGTTGATAGCATGTAACCATTTGATAATTAAATACAGCATTCAGTGTAGATGATTTCGAGCAATTTCTTAAAGAAATAGACTTCACTGCCAGCGACTGATGGACTTGAAAAACTAGATAACATTCAGTTTAAAGGTAATGAAACTGTTTTGTAAATAAGCTAGTAGTACTGTCTGCAAGCAACTGCTAGATATCCTTTAAACGCCATTAAGTTTAAGTTGCTAATCAATTGACATGATTGGCAGGACGTTGCTATGTAGTTTTGATAAGAAATTGACTGCTCTTACAGAATCATTTGACAAATGAAGACAGCATTAAGTACAGCTGCTACAAAGTTTCAAATAAATTGATTTCTTACAACCTTTTGGTAAAAAACAACTGCATCCAACATTGAGCTTTAGAAAATTTTATCATATTGGTTTTACGAAATGAACTGGATGAATGTTCCAACCGTTTTTGGGCTTTGTTCTAGACGGAGTAGACGGATTTACTGGTAAAATGAACTGGAAGATTTGCATTCAGAATTGGCAGGACTGAATATCTTATGCCCAGTTCTTACATTACATTGAACACAACATCTTGAGCAGATTCTAAATATACTTAAATAGTAAATAAACAAAGTTTGGAAATAATCAAAACAAACAACATATGCGTACTATACAACACAAAATGACAGCATTAAATTTGAAGTTTATTACATCTGATCGAATCCTTAATAAAGGCGAGTTCTTGAACCTTTTAGATAAGAGAAAAGACTTAATTACTTATAATCCAGCCAGCTTGAAACAGATTTTAAATTTAATTCTTGTTCTCCTGCATTGATGCTTCAGCGTATTCTACAGGCCCTATTCCGCTATCCAAACTAACCACAATATTCTTCCTTTTTTGTCAATTAACTAAACGCACACGAAAAGGACCAATAAAGATGTCGCAAAAGATTTACAATCAACCCAGCAAGCTATTAATCTTAAAATTAAAGCATAGCACACAAAAAAAATGGGACTTAAAGAACGAATGCTCTTGATTACCGCTTTACAACTTCATCCAAGAAATGGTCCCACTTTTGTGCAGCATTATCGCACACGGCTTCCCCAAAAGCCGATGAGTTGTGTACCTTGTCCACCATAAAATGCTTTCTTTACACCCGTTAAGTCTCCCACTATTCCTATTACTTCGTGCAAGGGGGCCACCATCACCAAAGCTGCCCCGCGTGCATTCCTTTCTTTTCTGCAGGTCACTCGCGTGCCAATAAACTGTTTCGCTTTTGTTTCTTGCCGTAGCTGCTATATTCTATTTTTCGTTATTGAGAAAAGAATGATTCATGCGTTCGGGTATGCACAGGTTCGATCGGCTATATACCGCTAAGATGGGAAGCAATTAAGAGAATATTCACGCTAGAACGCTAGAAGCTATAATACGAGGGAGCTATAATAAGCTGAAACAAACAAAAACTCGACATTCGCGAAACCTTCGTAGCAAAAGCGGATTATGATCGTAAAGTAAGATAACATATTTATCGCACCTTGGCTGGCCCTAAAGCGGCCTCCGGAGGTTGGTTGAGTTTTTTTTTGCCGAAGATCCTCACAGCATCCCGTTAGCGGACGACACATATTGTCTCGGGTGTTCGGTAGTTTGCTTCACGAGAGAAGGTGTAAACATTTATTTGCCTCAAAAAAACCGGCAAAACTTCCAACAACGAAGAGATCATGTTCTCAACAACTCAATCAGTACGGGGTTTTGGGGCAATTCGTACCCTGATCCTTCGGATATCCGAGTTAAGATGGTGGATTAAGATTAAGAGTGGCCGAGTATTTCGAGTGTTGGTCCGAAAACTGAGGACTCGGGTGAGGATTTAAGCGAGACGACAAAGACGATGTCTGACGAAATAATCAAAATGTAAAGCCAGCGTACGAGCAACCTATACGTCTTGTGAGCCTCGAGAGGGTGGAATCAATCTTGTTGTTTGTTTTGCTTTGTGACGGTGTGTGATCAATTTCGTGAAGCGTGTATATTACCATCGGGCTGCTTGTGCAAATCGGCAACCCAACATGATATGGGGCAATAATACGTCCATTAATAAAACTAATAGCAATCGCAATAATCCGCCCACCAGCGCACGTGTCCGTATCGTGAGGTTTTGTGTGTGTGTTGTGGTAAAATGAAGTCTAGTTCTTGAGCTCTTTTTTTGTGACTAGCTGCAAACTACAATCTGTATGCAAGTTTGGATGTACGATCGCTTTTTTCGTTTTGTGCGCTTCGGATTTCTTCACGATCAGCACGCCAAGTGGCGTGAAACGATCGTGTGTACATGCCTGAAGTTCTTGGATAATTGAGCTTTGTGTCAGGGGAGGCTTAGGCAGCAAACGTCTTGATTTATTGAACCAAGCACCGGTGCAGCAGCAGCAAGCAAGCAATATCAATGGAGCGGGACCTGCCCGTTTTGGTTGGCCCATCGCCAAGGTTTTGTTTGCCGTACTCAAACAGCGTACAGAAAATACAACTCTAGCTCGCCAACAATCACAAACACGTTCATACAACACCTGAATAGATTCATCTTCAGGCTGGCGAAACTCATTGTTCCCAACTAACGCTACAACGAAGGGGTGTGTCTCGCAATCTCGTAGGCTATTTTTAGCCTTCTCTCTTTCTCTCTCCCTCTCTCTCTCTCTCTCTCTCTCTTTGGCTCCCTCAAACATTGTCAGGCATTCAGGAGTTGATGGACGTCTGATGAAATTGGGTACGTTTTGACAGCGCAACGTAAAACGGGCGCCAACCATCTTCCGAGACCTGCTGGGGCCTGTCGGGAAATTAATAGATCCGCCCGTTTCGCTAGATCCGGGCGAGAAAAATGACCATTTGATGATTGGGACCGTTCGCACGTACCCGATGTAGGTATTTTAAAAGAGCGTAATGAAAAGCACTTTTTTTTTGCTTCTGAATGTTTGAATTGTGTGTCTGCGTGATGAGCTTTTATTATGTCCTTCCCTTCGACACACACCGTATGGAATGTTTGAGAAAATTGATGTCCGTGTAGGTTTTAAGCCAGTGAATAGCTATGATTGGTTTTGTTCGCCGCTGACTGATCGATTAAAGGCGCACTGTTCATTTGTCAACCGGCACGAACTGTCACTGGAACGCTTGATGATAAGCTTCATAGGTGTGAGCAACGCTTGCGCTTAAGACTCGTCTGCCTTTGTCCACGGCTCGGTACGGCGTAAGACACGTATTTCGAGCGTTTAACGCTGACAGGCAGTTTAAAATGCAAGCAAGGCCACAGCGTACCAGCAACACAGTTTCCTTGGTTGTGCCGTCACAGTGGACTTGTTTGGAACAGTGGAACGTTTTGTGAGTGTGTTAAAATTTGCAATTCATTGAATATTTATAAACGAATATTTACCGTGAACCGGGGTGCCCGCGCGAAAGTGCTTTGATGGACAGGTTTCGAAGGGAAGAATCGTTTTGGGGTGTTGTGTTGGGAAAATGTTTGACGGCAGTTTGGTGTTGTTGGAAGAATATTTGTTTGGTTAGAATTCGTCTAAATTTAGAATATGATGTTGACATAGCTTAGTAAACATTATCGCTTTCCTTGATGGCTACCAAATTTCACACCTGTCATGGCTTGACAGCTTCACAGTCCACTTGACAGATTAGCTGAAGTCAACTCAGACAGAATAAGGAGGATCGCGATGTTATACGATTTCTTATTGCAAGTCGGCATTAGTATTTAAGGGTTTCTTTTTCGTGTTTGGTAACAAAATCTAGCATTTCTTTTTATGTAAAATGATGCGTAAAATGAAACTGTTTCAAATATACTTTTTGGTAACAAAATCATTTTGCTGACACCTTTTTTATTGTGTCACTAACCGATGTGACAGGTGTCTGAGGTTTGACAGATCAATAGATGATTTGACAGAGCAAACTTTAGTAACCAGATAACCCTTTTGAGAAGCATTTTCCGACCTTGTCTCTACTCGAAATATTTAGTGAAACATCAGGATCTATCTAAGCATTTTTGTCTGGCAACTACTCCTGTTCTAATATACTCAATTGCCGACATTAATGCATTCTTTCCTCAGTCACTACGAAATTTGACAGATGTTTACTTTGATGAGTTGACAGATCAACAAATGATAAACAAAACCTCTGATTGAGTCTCTGCAATATCATTTAGACATCTTATCACGGTCTTTTTTAAGAATATTGAAATCTGGTATACAACAACCATCGATTGATTGGAAAACAACACCTGTTTTGATTCTGCGTCGAGTATGTAGTTTGTTTTTTGTTTCCAAATCGATTAGCTCAACCACCAGCGTTGATCATCTGATACACACACACTCACACACTTGCCCACGGTGATAAAGTGTGGTAACTTATGTTGCAGAATCAATTCTTTGCTCTACACACGCACACAAAACGAATGAGATGTGCAGAAAACTCGTGAACAAATTATGCCAAACTTAATAGCTTATGCCCGAAACGCTGCACTGGCACATCTGCAGAAAGCCATCCATTTTTGGGGGAAGTCCATTCTGGGGACGCAGGAAATGATTGGACGCTGTGTTCTGTGCTGGTTCCCGTGCTTCCTTCTTCCATTGAAACGGCGAGTAAGCATCGGGAGGAATCGGTTATAATAAACGCAAAAAAAAGAAAACCAGAAACACATCCAACAAATCAAATAAAATTAAATTCACAAATCATCTCTATCAAAGCGAGACATGAAGAAGCTCCGAAGTTTCGGGCTTGCCGATGGTGCTCCGACCGGTGGCCTACTCTACGCCGCACGCGAGAATAAAGAACCATATGTTTGAATATTTAAGTAAATGATTAAACGAAGCTCGCGAGAGGCTCGCTCGCGGGACGGCGCATGTGAACGGACGACAAACAAGATCCTCATGGTTGAAGCGCGAAACAGGTTGGTCCGGACCGGGGCGCGATATATACGTCCCGCGGTGCTGTGCCGGTCGGTGAAGATGCGTCCCGAATTCTGCCACCTCTTCGCTGGTGCCTTACGGGTCGGACCCCTTTTTGGGATGACCCACCGGGCAGGCTCAGACTTGGAGCAGTCGTGCGACAAAATTGAAGAATGTTGACGGTGTCATAAAACGCGAACCTAGGGATCGTGTACACTCGGTCGGGTATTGGAGCTTCCTCGCTCTCTCTCTCTCTTGCTCTCTCGATGAGCTAAAGTGTTTGAAGTTACAGACACCGAAACAGAAAAAGTCTGAAGGAAGAACTCTGGAATCGGACACCGTCAACCACCGTCACCGGCATTCAAGGGAAGCATTGGTTTCTTGTGCTCGGGTGTACCACACATTGGTGGTGGTAGGTTTGCAGAAAGAAGAGAGAGAGAGAGAGATAAAGAGAGGACGCGTTTGGCAAGATCCACCGACAGGGTGGGCAGGGAAAACCAGTCGCACGGGACAAATATTTAAATGTGAGAAGAAACCGATAGAATAAATATGAATAAAAATCGAATAAAGTTTTCAACTTATTGATTTCGGTGAAGTGTGCGGTCGGGATGATGGGAGACGGCGTGTTGGCAAGCGGTCCAAGCCCATTTGGCAAACGTGTCTGGCTCTGTGTCGCTAGGCGATTTTCGGTGTCTGGTGCTGAAACACCTCGCCGGTTGTGTGGCAGATCAGATGATCGTGCTACACCTTAGGAAAGTGAAAAGACCTAATTTCTTGCCGATTGTTTGTGGTGCTGATGGGGATATTCAGGTTCTGTTACTTCCAACGATGAAGATGACTATGCTTTTCTATAAATAAAAGCCACCCTGAATATGGTGGTAATTAAAAACAATAAGCCCTGAAATGGAAATCGCCACTAAATTCTGGTGAGCTTAGAATCGTACACCAATTGCCGAGAAGGCTCGAGTCTAATCGATCGTCTGGACGATCCGATCGTAATACGGGTTTTCCATTATTCATGAAACAATCGAAAGGCTAAATTTAGCTTCCTCTAATCAGTTCACAGCCGGGCGATAAGCGGAAACTAAACGGAAATCAATTTCACAAAACGTTTTCCCTGCTCATTAGCCGGTGCGATTTGTCATTAGGAATGCGAACCATCCATAAATCGATGTCGATCGACCGAGCGGGCTTCGGACGTGTGAGAACACCCATATGTTTGTGATCCGGTTGGAGGTTGTGATAGCATTCTAGTGGTTTTTTTTTTGTTGGTGCTACTTGCTGCTCCGTACCATGAGAAAAGCTTACCATTAGATAAGAATGGTCTTGAAAACTAATCGGTGCGGTTTGCCGATTTTTTGTTTTCGTTTCGGCTCCAAATTAGGCAAACCAGTGACGGTGCTCTCGATTCGATGTGCGTTGCCGGTGGCAGATGGAAACTGGCCCTGAGGGTGATGAAGAATGAGGGTCTGATTGTGGCAGGCTCTTTTGATTTATTCATTCTAATTCTCAAACCCATATTTGCCTTGGAAGCGATTAAAGCAAACGAGTTCTCCGGGGAGATCTCTAGGGGCTATGGTTATCAAGCGTTTTGTGGGGCAATATTCAGTTCAATGTGCTGAGGCTGAGCTGGCGTTGTTTTTGTTTATCAATAGCGTGTTTGAGTTAAAGATCCTGCAAGGGTGTGCTGTATTTGTGTGGTCCTGCTAGCTTAGTGGAGTAAAAGAAGGAATGTCAATAGTTCTGGTGATTCGGAGTTTCTTCTATTGACAGCTGATTTCTTCTTTCGAGATGATTTACTAAAGTTGCAGTTGATGCTATCAACCGAGATCTCATAAATTCTTGATTTTCCTAGGTATCGGTGAGTTATCTTTGAGTCAAAGAGAGTTAATGGTGAGTTACTTAGAGCTTTCCAGAGCAGTGGCGGATCAAGCCATTTGGAGGAACTCAAACACATCGAATTCGTCGACCGATCTAAAGTCAGAGGTCAAGCGAAGTCATCGTGCACATGATGTTCGTAAGCAAGCTATGTGGCCCAGAGCTCTAGCTTCAATAACTTAAGAACCCCGATAACTAAGAACTGTTAATAACAAGTGTCTTGAAGACTAGCGTATTTTGTGTAGTAATAAATCTCAATTTGAGTTAATTTGAAATGCTCAAGCTAGCACAGTATCTCTTGAGACAGCACTAGCATTGAATATTTGCTATGATTTATAGTGTTTTCAATACCATCACATCAATACTCCACTTCATTTGCGCTCAGCAAACATTCCCTATACCATGTCCGCGCGAAAAGAAAGTGATTAAACTCTCGTCAAAGACGACGTGACGAATTGTGACGGACCTGCCATTTCCAGCAGAAGCTCCCATATGACCGGCAGAAAACTGTAATCAAGCAACTGGACGGGAGTGCCTTTGCTGCTGTTGTAATACCGCATCCGGCCAAAGGCAGATCAAGCGAGCGTCACCGTTGCGCTGGTACGCATCTTTCAAAGCCGGTTTTTTCGCCTTCGCTCCAAGGCGGTGAAATCACTCTCGCTTTCCGTGGCGTTCGTACTGGGCGACTGTGCATCGGTGGTATGAATTTGTTTTGCAGTGTTACTTACTTACCACCGCATTAATGAGCCATACAATTGTGCGATAATGATGATAATGTTTGTTTGCAGAAAGAGGAAATTAAGCTACGGCTTGTGTCATGTAGATCAACCATCAAATTAAGCGATTCCTTGGGCGATTATGTGATGGGAGATCGTCTTCAATATTAATTAGAGTTAGAGTTCCGGATAAAGAAACTTCCTTCATTTGTACCTTTGATAGTGAATAAATTCCTCAAAGCATTAAGCATTGTGCGAAGTTGAAGTTAAATTCTTGCTTATATTGAGGTCCAAATCTTTTCAAAGCAAATTGGAAAACCTTTCTTAATAGAAATGGATATCGCTTTTGCGTTTGGACCACCCCAAATACCTTCACCGTGCGATATCACCACAGCCAAACAAGATCGCCGATGTTGCGTAAGTCCTCAAAAAAAAAGTGGTCCTCAGCGCGACCTGCATCACCGGCCCCGCTCGTTGACACATGCGCGTACGATTCGCCTTTCTATTGCGCCACCGAGGCTACTGTGCTGTGCTACCGTTACTGACCAACAGGACTATAAATTTTGTCTAACCTAATTTTTCGGTGCACCCAATCGAACGACGCCCAGCAGGAGAGGGACCACCAGATCTGGCACGCAATCGAAAACAGGCGGGAAAATATTGGCAATTGGTAATTCGATTTGGTGGCGGGCCGACGCGGTGATAGGGAAATTAGAGCCATCAGATCTGGGACTGGTTTGCTGGCGATGGCTGCCGCAATAGATGACCAGAATTAAAAGAGGTGTTGCGACTAGTGTGAACCGGTGCTAGGGAGGAGTTTACCGCGACAACTTGATCACAACATGGCGCAATGGATTGCTGTTTAAGAAGAGTAGAATCGTTTCACGCAACCTCATAGGCCGAATTTATTATCACATAAATATTGGAGCCGCCTTGGAGCTTAAAGCTCCGCTAGCGCCAGACACTTTTACTCCTAGAGAAGATTTTTTTTTTAAATTCGTTTCATAAATCATCTGAACCGATCGGTCGACTAAAGGCGAACCAAATTATAGTACACCCTATGGTGCGGATGGGCCTATCGGCATATCGGCAGATCGGTATGTAAAACCAAGTGGTGTAATAAAACTCTAGAACAGTTTTACGAGCCACCTTACACGGGGCTATGTGATACAGATCCGGTAGTAAAACGGATCGACAGCAACGGCGTCCGATTTTTATGAGATCACTTTTTTCGCCCTATTCGCCGTTCTGGGATCGGTGAGCTCTGGGGTCCGCTACAGCAGGTGCTCAACATCTTTGCAAATACTTATCGCGATATGATAGCACCACACCTATTTCTTCAAGCCGTTTGCAGGGCACATTAGAATTGGCTGTATCTTGTATCGAGAAACGTTTAGTGTCCATTTTTAGGCGTTTCCCAAAACGGACGAACGAGACGTGTATATTAAAGGCAATAAACTTAAAAAGTATAGCAAATAAAACAAGAAAAAAATGCCGCTGATGTGCCGTAAAGAAGTTATAAACCATAATTCACCTCTCCCTCTACTTGAAGCTTCAGGTTCAGATTCTTCTAATTCTCTTCACCTTCGAAGACGATGGCCGGTGGCCCCCAAAGCGACCGCTCCCCGTACCGATGTGATGTGTAGCAGTTTCACCGAAATGGCCATAAAAGAACGCTAATCCGCTTAGGAGGTACATTAGTCTTTATCATCCATCCAGCCAGTGACAGTACCCCGGGACCAAGAAGATAGCTGTGAGAATGTTTGTTTCTCGTGGTTGTTTTACGCGTTCCTCAAGTCCAAACACTGATGCTGGATTAGTGAAGCTTTGGTGGACGGAGTCCACTCTCGCCCTAGCGACAACGCGTTAGGTCTCCGACGAGTTGAGGTTCTCCGAAGCGATAGAACGTTTTCCGAGGAGTTGTAAACGGTACTGCAATTTCTAGGTTGCGCACGGTCACCCAAACGGTGAGGAAGGCTTGCCATGTAAACAGGAATTTTACAACAATTACTCACCGATGCCGACCGCTTGACGTAACACACGCGACTTTTCCCTTCCGTGATCGTGTCCGACGACTCGTATTCCCAACGTCAGACCGGCAGACGTCAAGGTTCTTCCTTTCCGAGCGGCGTTTTGTTTTCTTCTGTATTTTGTTTCTCTTTCTGTCTTCGGTGGAATGGGGGGTAGAGTCGGCATTAAGCGGCCAGTTTCAAGGTGTGATGCCCGCGTGCCTCTGAACGTGTCAGTAAAGCCGGAATAGCAACGACGAAACAAAAAAAAAACGAAGTAACGAGCCTCAACGTGACCGTTGCTTGGGTGGCGGCCACAGCAATGAGGCCGGACAACTAGTTGTGGAAGGCAGAAAGAACGCTGCAAAGAAACAAAGTAGAAACGAGAGTCAATAAACTAGAGCAACTTCACTTTCTGACGTGACGCGGAGCTGGGTCTAGAAGATCGAAATGGGTGTGGAGCTCGGTCGTCGTACGAGTAGATCTCCGAAACGAGATCTACAGTTATTTCGAAAGGGAAAGTCAGCGTCGGGTACGATGTCGTTGGCGTTGACTCGGCAGTTCAACACCAACGGCGCATTGGAACTACAGAATTGAAACACTTTAGACGAAGTTCGCTTCTGAGCGTAAAGAATTTCTTGCCCACACAGCATCCAAAGGAAGTCTCCTTTTGTTTTCTGCCGACCGTCTCAGCAAACTCTAAAACCGACCATAAATCACGATAAATGTGACGGATACTTGCCCGAAACAACCGAAGCCCAGCTCGACCGAAAGGTGTGTCGTAAAATCACTCACTATTAATTAACTCCGTCCGCAAAGATATTGCCCAGCCCCGGTAGCCCGGTTCCACCAGGAGATGCGATTGTGTGCTTCATCGATCGGGAATCGATTTAGAGAGAATTCGGCAAAGCCCGCCTCGTGGGTGCTTAATTAAATGTCGTTGTCAAATTTATGTCCCTACCTCCGGGCTAGCTAAATGCAAATCAACCCAAACTCGTCCATAATTGGGCCGTTTGGCCGTTGTCTTCGGTGGACCGAAGCCACAAGTAGCGTGTAAGTTAACATGTTCCGTGCTTACTCGCGCGACCTGTCCAACAAAGTGGCACATCATATTTTAAGCTGGCACGTACGTGGCACGGATCGCCGGGTTTTTGCGCTGAGCGTCAGTTTTCGGAGGTTTTGCTGATGGCCAGCGGGAAGGTCTTGTGTTTTGCTTGTCCCGACTTGTGTCAGGTGGTTTCGGTCTTCGGGCGAGCAGTGACGACCATAATTGGCATGTGATGAGCCTCTGTGCGCGGCATCGTTTAATTCGCACTGAAAACAGATAATTAATGGGTTTCAGCATCTGTCATCTTTTGTTTCGTTGTTTTTTTTGCCTAATCGGTCGAGGACGTGGAGAATTAAAGACTACCTGCAAGAGATGTGACCTGCTTTTGTGTGGCTTTCGTGTCCTCCAGCTATTTGGTGGATGTTAATTTTGGGAGTTGATTGATATCGATCGGTAAATGGTGTGTGAGACGTATTATTGGGTGGTAAACAGTAGGCTGTTGTGACATTAAAACGGACACCACTGACAGTACGACAGGGTAGTGTTTAGTGTGAGTTTAGAGCGCCTGGTTGAGTTCTCATGGTGCCGAATTCTTAGCTTTGAGAAAATGGAGTTTAGTTTCAGATGAAGACCGGATGAACGAATGAATTATATCCATTCGAGGTGGTAATTCCCATGAAAATTGCTTCCATCAGCTCCAATAAGCTGGCAGGTTAGCTCGGGGAAGGAAGCTTTTTTGTTATAAATTCCAACCATGCTCATAAATTGCATTACTTTATTCTTGACCGTCCCCCTCCCCCGGTTCGTGCTCTCGGAAATGATTCCATGCTCCGGGAACAGGTGTGTTGCTTCCATCGGTACCCTTTTAATTGGTCCTGATGCTTCCAGCTAACGACGCATCACCCCTGCAAGCCAGGCGGGGATCCTACAAAAATGTTTCACGAGTGTCAATTGGCACTTGAAATATCATAACTTCTGACCCGCGCTCTGTTTGTGTTTTCCGAAACCAGCTGCCAAACACAGGCCCGCGCACACACACACACACACAAACACCCTTCCCCGGGGGGTGTTTGTTAGGGACAGGTTGCTCATAATCGGAATCAGTGTCTCGAACAGACAACATCGAACAAAAACTCGTTCCCGATCCCGATCCCGCCCAGAAGACGGGCGATGAATGAAATTAAGCAAAAGCCGGTGTCACTGGTAGTGTGACACCAAGCAGCGAGGTGCGGAAACCGACAAAATGCTTGCGGTGGAAGCATGTGCTTACCATCGGATCCAAGGGAGCAACAACAAACAGCAAAAAGTCGCACGACAGTTTGCATACAAAATTCTACAAAAAGGGGATAAATTAAAACGAGTTTTGTGGCGATCTCCAGCAGGCTTGCCGGCGAAGAATCACCGCACCAAAGCGTCACAGCTGGCACACGATCGTTGCAGATTCGGAGGACCCGTACATCGACATCCTCCAAGAAATTGGGGTTGAGCTTGTTGAGCAGGTGCAGAGCAGAGCACACTCGCTCCAGACTCGTGGAGTGGAGAGGATCGCGATCGCATGTATGCAAAAACGGATCAATAGCACCGGATCGGTCGATCAACTTGCCTGCGAGGATCTGCGAGAGAGAGAGGTGGAAAGAATATGCAAAATTTTATGGTTCCTTTATGGTTCCACCGCTGCGCGCGTGTTTGTGCGTGCGTGTGTATTGGTATATTTTCGGGATCGATGTTTTAGCTGCTTTAGTGTGTCTCTGTTCGGGGGCTGGAACGGGTTGACAAGAGTTGGTGTGAGAGAGTCCAGCGACCAAAACGCTCTAATGAGTTGATGGCGATCTTCACCAACAAACAAAAAAAAACCGCACCGAAGATTCACGCGTGTTTCGGATGATCAGATCGAGACATCCATTTCACTTGGACGAGTTGAAACACGGGATGTTCTCGGTTGTTGCGGTGACTGGTCAAAGTAACCGGTTATGCTACAAACATCGATGATGTTTTAGCTTGTCCGGCGATTGTCCGGCATATTAGAATGAGATGAGTCACCGACTGGAGCGGTGGAGGGTCTTGCTGCGTTGCCGTCTAGTGTCCCTTGCAGTGTAGCAGTTAAATTAACAAACGGTCCATTAATATCCCCGCTGTATTTTGAGGACATCTGGTGCGTTGGGAAATATTGAGCGAATAAAAAGATTGCTTTCAGCGAAAAACCGCAAAACCGCGATGCCAGATATTGTCTATATTTCACCAGGTCTCTTATCATAACGGGTTGATCTGGATGTGGTAAATATAGATCCCGTGCCGCTGCAAAACTCCATTTTCATTCATTAACATTTTTGCCGGTGAAGTTATGTGACGCGGGATGAATTTTGCCGACATTGGAGAGGACTTCTTTCTAAGGAACAAGCATGTGTTCTAATGTATTATTTTTCTTTCCCTTTCCATTCCAGAATTGCCGTTCGGGTCCCAAAATGATGCGGCTTGGACTGTACCTTGCAGCGTCATGGACGTTACTATGTACCTACGGTGCCGCAATGCCAGACGTAAGTATATACACACGCCGCCGTGAGCTGGCCGAAGTCGGAAGTGCACTTCTCTGCCTATCTTATACAGCATTAGTCACGATCGAACAGGCGTGTGTACGTGTTGTTTTTCGGTGGTAGAGAGCGCGTGTGAAGCAGGAAATGGTAAAAGAACTTCTTATGTGACTACTCGTTGTGACACAGTTCTTGGTGCTCGGTTGTGTAAAGTTTTCCACGTTTTGCTGCATACCGAGAAATTGGCAATTGTCTTACCAGCTGTGCTGTAGCCTTACGTTAGCAACATTGAAGGTTATGGCAAAGCGCAAAAAAACAACGAACCTGACAGCAACCTAAGACCCCAACTGAGGTGTGATTTTGTTTCAACCGCAACTCATTCAACGGCTACTGGCACACTCTTCTCTACGTCAGACGGGCTGAGGACTACGGCAACACTTGCTTCGTTGCCGTTGCCATTGTTTGCCGTTGCGTTCGTGTTGCTATACTTCCTACAACGACCAGGGTAGTGTGGTGGGAAATGGATATTGGAAGGGAGTTACGATCGTAACGTTTCCTTTCACATCCGCTCTAGCGGAAACTATAGCCATGGCAACATGCTACCTTCCGATTGCGGGCTTTTCACTGTAGCCAGCGCTCGATTACTAAACCTACCACTTATTGTGAGGATAAAGAGGGCTCATGAACGCCCAATACATACCACGAGATATCACACTTGTGCGCTCTACACTATCAATACAATCGTATCCACTGCTGAATGTTTCGAACACATTTCAAACCATGACTGCCACTCGCAAGAACGTAATGATTCGCCTCCATCTGACAGCTGTCAACGGTTTGACAGGCGAGACGACCGAGAGTCCTAGTGTGGAAGCTATTTAGCTGATCAACATTACTAATGCTAAACTTTATGATAATTGTCATCATCGGTAACGTATTATCTTACATCGTCCGCTGGCCAGCATTGCGCACGAGTCGCAGACCGAAGGAACAGCGAAACCACCCCACCAAAAAGAACAAAACCGTTCCCGCCTTGCTGGTAGCGTGTGTGTAGTGCGAAAAGATCAAATGTCATCGATGAGCATTTTTTGTATTATCACCCGTAGCACATAATACCGGTTGTGTTGGTAGGAAAATCACCGATGGATGCGCATGCGCACCAGACAGGTTGTTGGCATTAGTTTTGTCTTGTTTTTGGGGCTCACTGTCCGGGGGAACGAGTTTGCCTAAATGGTTGAAATTGGATCCGATATTCTTAAGTATATACACACGCCGCCGTGAGCTGGCCGAAGTCGGAAGTGCACTTCTCTGCCTATCTTATACAGCATTAGTCACGATCGAACAGGCGTGTGTACGTGTTGTTTTTCGGTGGTAGAGAGCGCGTGTGAAGCAGGAAATGGTAAAAGAACTTCTTATGTGACTACTCGTTGTGACACAGTTCTTGGTGCTCGGTTGTGTAAAGTTTTCCACGTTTTGCTGCATACCGAGAAATTGGCAATTGTCTTACCAGCTGTGCTGTAGCCTTACGTTAGCAACATTGAAGGTTATGGCAAAGCGCAAAAAAACAACGAACCTGACAGCAACCTAAGACCCCAACTGAGGTGTGATTTTGTTTCAACCGCAACTCATTCAACGGCTACTGGCACACTCTTCTCTACGTCAGACGGGCTGAGGACTACGGCAACACTTGCTTCGTTGCCGTTGCCATTGTTTGCCGTTGCGTTCGTGTTGCTATACTTCCTACAACGACCAGGGTAGTGTGGTGGGAAATGGATATTGGAAGGGAGTTACGATCGTAACGTTTCCTTTCACATCCGCTCTAGCGGAAACTATAGCCATGGCAACATGCTACCTTCCGATTGCGGGCTTTTCACTGTAGCCAGCGCTCGATTACTAAACCTACCACTTATTGTGAGGATAAAGAGGGCTCATGAACGCCCAATACATACCACGAGATATCACACTTGCGCGCTCCACACTATCGATACAATCGAACAATTGATACTGCTGAATGTTTCGAACACATTTCAAACCATAACTGCCACTCGCAAGAACGTAATGATTCGCCTCCATCTGACAGCTGTCAACGGTTTGACAGGCGAGACGACCGAGAGTCCTAGTGTGGAAGCCATTTAGCTGATCAACATTACTAATGCTAAACTTTATGATAATTGTCATCATCGGTAACGTATTATCTTACATCGTCCGCTGGCCAGCATTGCGCACGAGTCGCAGACCGAAGGAACAGCGAAACCACCCCACCAAAAAGAACAAAACCGTTCCCGCCTTGCTGGTAGCGTGTGTGTAGTGCGAAAAGATCAAATGTCATCGATGAGCATTTTTTGTATTATCACCCGTAGCACATAATACCGGTTGTGTTGGTAGGAAAATCACCGATGGATGCGCATGCGCACCAGACAGGTTGTTGGCATTAGGTTTGTCTTGTTTTTTGGGGCTCACTGTCCGGGGGAACGAGTTTGCCTAAATGGTTGAAATTGGATCCGATATTCTAAGGCTGGGATGTTACCGGGTGGTAATGCTAAAAAGACGTAATGGCGCGACATGAGGATTTTTGTTTTCGGTACTATGATGATTAGCGTTTTATGGCTTTTCTGCGGAGGGACAATTTTAACGCGCCACTACGTAAATGGTAATTTGATTGATCGGAGAAGGCTTTAAGGCGGCACGGTTATCAGCGTGTTTGAATTGTTTCACTGAATTGCTATGGGATGAATCATTGGGAGATGAAATTTGGAATAGTTTGAGGGTTTTCCTAAAGTATTTGTAATTCCCCGAATGAGTGTTTAAGGAGTCTTGAGCCCGGCTTGAGAAATATATCTGAACATTTCTTCAGCTCTTTTCAGGGCTTTAGTGATCTGCATATAGACAGTCTTGGTTGGAGAATGATTTGATAAGGTCCTCCTAAATAAGTTGGCTTAGTACATAGACGACGAGCCTGTCATAGCAAAGTCTTGTTCTGGTTCAGAGAGTTCTTTCCAGGACGTTTAAACCTTGATTATATCTCAGCAATTTTTCCTACGATTTATGATCACTCAACACAGTGAGGTAGTAAAAATATGTTGTCGCCCTATTGTAAAATACGTAAGAGTTGTTGAGATATGTCACTCACCATCTCCAATTTCTTCTGATAACGCTGTATAATTTTGTCTGTATGTAAAAAAACATGCTTCAGACTGAATACTGATTGCTAAGACATCGATGTCGACTTATATTTAAAATAATATAATTCCAAATGAAGAATGTTAAATCTACAACGATCCTTTAGCAAAAAACTAAAATACCTTACCAATCATTATGCTTAACCACATACTTTTTAGCAAAGCCTTCTCAACTCGAATCAGTCAAAAACGCTTGTTTTGGTGTTGGTTGAGCAAAGAATTTGAAACCGCTTATGTAAACAAATATTTGTACCCTCAAACAGAAAGAGGAAACACCAAACACAAACAACCACTTTGCAAAAGATTAAAGTCAAACGATTTCATTAAAACAGCGCACCACATAATCATGGATAAAGCCAACAAGAGTTAGGTAAAAACATCAACTAACCAGCATCGTAAGCAAACGACGAAAAAGAAGGAAAATCCCCGAAAAAAAAGCAGAATCTTGCATAACTTGATGTGCAAAAATTGGGAATGATTTTTTTTTACCGTGCGTAGCTGTGTTCACAGTTCCCCACAGTTTGACCTAGTGGTAGAAGCGATGAAGTGAACCATAATTTAAGACAAAAAAAGAAGGAAATTGAATTCTCTCTTTAGATGGAACGCAATGAGCAAGAAAGTGGAACAAGAAAACGAATTACTTTCGGGTGTTTTGGTCACCCCAACCATGTAAGGAACGGATATTTTTTTCCCTCCGATTATTTCAGTTCCATTTGTTACTTTCTTATCATAGCGAGACATAATTTAATGCGCCGGCAAGAAAATAAAGCACAACATTCAAGCCCCTCATTCGTTTCGGCGCTGTTACATGAACAAATGGGGACAGCCATTTTTTTACTCTGTTTGTTGTTTGTTTACGTGATTAAATGCAAACTTTTGGTAAAGATTTTTATTTTACACTGACTTTTTGTTACCCGTTGTAGCTCATCCTTTGTGGCACGCTCTCTCTCTTTTTCTTTCTCGTGTTTTTCGGTTCCGGTGACATATTTATTCGATGTTCGGTAGCGCTAGCTAAACTTTATGATAATTGTCATCATCGGTAACGTATTATCTTACATCGTCCGCTGGCCAGCATTGCGCACGAGTCGCAGACCGAAGGAACAGCGAAACCACCCCACCAAAAAGAACAAAACCGTTCCCGCCTTGCTGGTAGCGTGTGTGTAGTGCGAAAAGATCAAATGTCATCGATGAGCATTTTTTGTATTATCACCCGTAGCACATAATACCGGTTGTGTTGGTAGGAAAATCACCGATGGATGCGCATGCGCACCAGACAGGTTGTTGGCATTAGTTTTGTCTTGTTTTTGGGGCTCACTGTCCGGGGGAACGAGTTTGCCTAAATGGTTGAAATTGGATCCGATATTCTAAGGCTGGGATGTTACCGGGTGGTAATGCTAAAAAGACGTAATGGCGCGACATGAGGATTTTTGTTTTCGGTACTATGATGATTAGCGTTTTATGGCTTTTCTGCGGAGGGACAATTTTAACGCGCCACTACGTAAATGGTAATTTGATTGATCGGAGAAGGCTTTAAGGCGGCACGGTTATCAGCGTGTTTGAATTGTTTCACTGAATTGCTATGGGATGAATCATTGGGAGATGAAATTTGGAATAGTTTGAGGGTTTTCCTAAAGTATTTGTAATTCCCCGAATGAGTGTTTAAGGAGTCTTGAGCCCGGCTTGAGAAATATATCTGAACATTTCTTCAGCTCTTTTCAGGGCTTTAGTGATCTGCTTATAGACAGTCTTGGTTGGAGAATGATTTGATAAGGTCCTCCTAAATAAGTTGGCTTAGTACATAGACGACGAGCCTGTCATAGCAAAGTCTTGTTCTGGTTCAGAGAGTTCTTTCCAGGACGTTTAAACCTTGATTATATCTCAGCAATTTTTCCTACGATTTATGATCACTCAACACAATAAGGTAGTTAAAATATTTTATCGCCCTATTGTAAAATACGTATGAGTTCTTGAGATATGTCACTCACCATCTTCAATTTCTTCGCTCATAGGGAAAACTTACAGTACGAACACTGATAACTCTGTATAATTTTGTCTGTATGTAAACAGAATGCTTCAGACTAAAGACAATCGATCGCTAAGTCACCGATGTCGACATATATTGAAAATAATAGAATTCCAAATGAAGATCGTTAAATCTACAATGGTCCTTTAGGAAAAAGAAAAATACCTTACCAATCATTATACCTAGTTACATGCTTTTTAGTAAAGCCTTCTCAACTCGAATTAGTCAAAAACGCTTGTTTTGGTGTTGGTTGAGCAAAGAATTTGAAACCGCTTATGTAAACAAATATTTGCGCCCTCAAACAGAAAGAGGAAACACCAAACACAAACAACCACTTTGCAAAAGATTAAAGTCAAACGATTTCATTAAAACAGCGCACCACATAATCATGGATAAAGTCAGCAAGAGTTAGGTAAAAACATCAACTAACCAGCATCGTAAGCAAAGCACAAAAAAGAAAGAAAACCCCCAAAAAAAAAGGCAGAATCTTGCATAACTTGGTGTGCAAAAATTGGGAATGATTTTTTGTACCGTGCGTAGCTGTGTTCACAGTTCCCCACAGTTTGACCTAGTGGTAGAAGCGATGAAGCGAACCATAATTTAAGACAAAAAAAGAAGGAAATTCAATTCTCTCTTTAGATGGAACGCAATGAGCAAGAAAGTGGAACAAGAAAACGAATTACTTTCGGGTGTTTTGGTCACCCCAACCATGTAAGGAACGGATATTTTTTTCCCTCCGATTATTTCAGTTCCATTTGTTACTTTCTTATCATAGCGAGACATAATTTAATGCTCCGGCAAGAAAATAAAGCACAACAGGCTCATTCGTTTCGGCGCTGTTACATGAACAAATGGGGACAGCCATTTTTTTACTCTGTTTGTTGTTTGTTTACGTGATTAAATGCAAACTTTTGGTAAAGATTTTTATTTTACACTGACTTTTTGTTACCCGTTGTAGCTCATCCTTTGTGGCACGCTCTCTCTCTTTTTCTTTCTCGTGTTTTTCGGTTCCGGTGACATATTTATTCGATGTTCGGTAGCGCTACCCTTTTTCGGATGTCTTACCAAACTCTTACCGACCGGCCATCGTAATCGCGGCGGTAATGGTGTCCAATTAATGATTCTATTCCGACGATAAATACCAAACCGTGACAACTGTGCTCCGCATTTTCTGTGTTCCTTCAAGTTTGATTGAGTAATCCAATCGTATTCGGTCGCACTCGGCCAAAGCACAGCATCCAGGTTGATTGGTTTTCCAATTTTTTGTGTTGTTTCCCACAATTATACGCCCATTGCAATCGGTGTACGGGCCCTTTTCCCTTTCCATGACCACTGCGACCACGGGTTTCATGTTACAACGCGTCACATCGTTGTCCAAATCGTGTGCACTCCACGCCAGATGTTATCGAGCCTGGGTCAGGCAGCCCTTGCGATGGATTAAGATGTCACACACAGATGGTTCGCCAGATTTGTTACATGGTACGATGGGTTGTTGTTATCAGCAAAGCGCTCGCACCGACACACCTGACACAGACACCTTCATTCGGCCGGCAAGTCGTCACGCGGATTATGTCCACACGGCACAGCGAGAAGGTAATTGATTGCTACCTCGCTGCTGTTAGCTTTTCACGGTCCTCTCTATCATGCTCTCCTACCGAAAAAAAGACACACGGCGGAAGTCTTACGTCAGGAAGCAGACAAACCGATGATGCGTTAGTCACGACACCGGTGAAGACGGTTCAACGTTCGGTTTACAGCGCGGTGACAAAATGGAAACATTTCGAGTCAGATTAGCGGCTAGCTGAGAGATGTTTTTTTTTTTCGGTAGACACAAAGTCTGATTTGCTGTTGCTATCGAGAACGTTCCGGTGGAATTGGATTATGCTGAAGAAGATGTAGTGTTGGGGATTACCATCCAGCTGGATGTGAACGTTTTCAACATGTCTCGTAACAACACATTCGAGGAAAGAAAAAACCGATATCTTATTTATAGCACTGGAGAACTTATTTGTGAGCGCACAGGCGGTGTGTGTACTTCGCACGTACTTGCGTGGAGATTGTACCCAAATTTAGATCCCGCTTGAAGGATAGCAACAAGCTTGAGCTGCCGAGAAGGACATCCAGAAACCGGTACGTCTGTTCGGAAGGCATGCACTATACCCAGTCGAGGCTTGGCTAGGTCTGGGTCTAGGTTACTACAGCACGTATCGAGACGTCGAAGGTACGAAGGCTTGTCGACTGTCGAAACCTCGACGTTGTCTGGAGAAGCCTCCTTAACGCCTTGTTTTTAACGAGGAACTGGACGCATGTTTTTAATTTCGGGGAATAATTTACAAAAACAAAAGAAAAGGTGCACTTTACCTTGCCAGCAATGTGTTAAAATGTACAGGTTCTTCTTGAAGTTAACCTTTTAAAAATACAATCCACAGAATGCTCCAATTATTGCGGTTTTTTTTCGTTGTTGTTGTTTGTCGAATCGATATCACCTAAATACCACCGTCACGTAATCTAACGAGCTGCATACCGTGCGGAATACCACACGCTTGCTCTTGCCTTAGTGGCACTATTTAATGAGCTCCTTATTGTGTGACAAGCGCTTCGCCATACAGCGTGTTGTTGTTATTGGAAACGCTTGAAGCGGAACCGTTGCGCCATCGCTAGAAGAAGATTACTTTTATCCTTAAAATAAGCAGCTTCTGTGTGTATGTTTGTGTGCTGATTGGAAACCAAACTGTTAAGGGTTGGACAGATTGTTTTACAACACGGCCGGTGAGCGCATGCTGTGTGTATGGATGGGCGAAGCATAAGCAACGGCAGGGTGACGCTCGATGTTGTTATGTCACGCTGCACGTCGAACCTGGGTCACTTTATCAGTTCACTTGCCTACCCGTGGGGGGTTTTGCGGCGCCACATTTTATAAGCAAGTCGGTTAAATTGCGCTGATTTTTACTTAGTAGCAGCTTATATACTAAGTGAAAAAATACTTTAATTATGGTGCGTCATTTTCATGCAAAATTTTTCACAATAAATCTTTGCAGTTCATTTATTAAGGCAATGAATTTAATAAAAAATTTAATAAATCTATATTTCTAAAACAATTTTTCATCGTTAATTCGTACCTTTAGTAATTTTGTTAGGGTTCGTCGCTTAAAATCGTTCGTCGCTGATTGTAGTCGTTTGTTTTGCTTTCCGTAATACCCCAAATCAAACTATGCCACCTTACGCGGTTGTATTTTAAATTATTCATCATTAATGCTAACAGTTCATTCATTTAAAAAATAATTGCTTCATAATGTATTAAATTTGGATATTTTTTATCTTTAATTCGCACCTCAAACGATGCTCCTAGGGTTCGTCGCTTAAAATACAGATTGAAGTCGTTCGTTTTGTATTCTCCGTAATAACCCGAATCAATCTATGCCACCTTACGCGGTTCAATGCGTAAATCTACAAGTCAGAAGCGGAATCCACCTTCTGCCATCCCCTCCTCCCTCCCCCTTCCACCCTTCCCCTGCCTACCAACCCGGTGCATGGTACTCGTGAACTCATTTCCTCTCACCGTAACAGTGAATCGCGCATTTCTCGTGTTTACATAATCCGAGCCAGCTCGAACGCTAATTGACCTCGATGGCTCACAACCACCACCACCAGCGTTGGAGATGTGTGTGTTTTTTTGTTTTCGCAGCATTTTCGTACGCTGGGGGCGCTCGCCGCAAAGTTTTGTTCCGCAAACGGCGCAATGTGCAATGTGCAAAATTTGCATCGATAACACCCTACCGAGCGGTTGAATTCCGGAGCAGCTGTTGTTGCACACTGCAGTTTTCCACACCACTGTTAGTTGTGGCCAATACACACAGACACACACATGCATTCGCGCGCACACACCGCTAGTAAGATGTAATGGGATTCCGAAGGTTACGTGCACGCAACGCTGATAAAGACAAATAGCCGCTCAACAGTTGCTCCCGGTTGCCTGGGAATGCTGCGCTTCGTGTGCTTAAGTGTGTGTGTGTGGTTTCGTTTGTTCACAAAAGCAACAAACTGCTAGCATCCGCCATTTGTTTTTCTTCCGGGATTTTTAACGAATAAGAGTATTAGTTATACGTGGTTTGAGTAAAGAAATGGAATAATAACGTCCATTTCATTAGCTATACATCGATTTTGTGATCACCAGGGAAGTGATTTAGTGCTTCAAGCTCAGGAATAAAAGAGCCTGAAAGTCTTATTCGCGCACTTGGTAGAGCTAATCAAAAACGGAATTGCTTTTTTGTCGACCAATGTTTTCCAAAACAACATTCGCATGGGCTGCTTTTTGTCTTTCGCTCCCATGTCTATCGCTCTGCGTGCAAACATGCGTCTGTTGGCGAGGGTCTGGTGGCGTAGTCAGGTGCCACGAGGTTGCGATAGTGTAGTCGGCAAGGTCGAACAGAAGTAGACATGATGCAGAAAAGAGAGAGAGACAGAGAACAAGAAACAACTCAACCTGTCCCTCGGGCAATCGGCCAAACAATTGTACTAAGTTACCGAATCAATCACACAGCCATGCACACGAGTGGAGTGGAGTAGATAGCTGAAGGTGGTTACCAGGCCACTGTCAGATGGAATCGTCGGAATGGGTAACAAATGGTCCATTAACACCCGTTTGCTCGTGTACACCCACCGAACCCGAGCAAACCGCTTAAAGCCTCCCGTTAGAAGTGTTCGATCTGGAGCAGGTTTGTGGGCATAATTTATGCAAGGGTACAACATGCTCGAGAAATCCCAACTGCCAGTGACAACAAACAGCAAACTTCGTACGGATAGAATTTTAAATCGATATTGCCCCGAGGGTTTACGTCAGTCAGTGCTATCTGATCTAGATCAAATCGGACGGTGCACCGAGCGCTTTGGCTGAATGTGAATGATTGCGTACAACTCAACACCAACACCACTTTCAATTTATCGTCTTTCGTTTCGTTCTCTCGTTCGCAGATCCATCATCACATGTCCTCCGCCCAGCTACAGGAAGTGTTTCACGTGGATCACGTCGATCTGGTACCGCACTACGAGCTTGTCAAGCTTACGCACCACACAAACAAACCGGTCCTCGCAAGTTCCCGGCGAAAACGAAGCATCGATACGCCGGTTGCCAAATCGAACGGGCTGTTCGGTAGTACCGGAGGTCCCAACCATCACGTCAAGAAGGACCTCAGCAAGGTACGGTTCACCGAGAAAGTGAGCGAGCTGGGTGTGAAGCAGCAGCAGAAAGCCGTCCCGAAGCTCGTTGACGAACGGCAAGAGATCCCACTGGAGGCGGGCCCTGTAGTGAGCAGCGATCTGCAACGGCTGCCGGTTGATGATTCGACCACGCTGGAACCGATGGAGGATGGTGTCAGTATAGCGGACATTAACGAGCACCGGGTGTCGTTCGATGCGTTCGGGGAGAATGTGAACCTGACGCTCCGGAAGACGGAAGGGCTGCTGCGGGGTGGGGCACACTCGTTGCGGATGTGGAACGTCCGGTCGGATCCCAACTCGACGCAGGGACTGGTTTACGAGGAGATTCATGATGAGGTAAGTGATGACGAAATGTTGAAGCTACTGCCATTGTTGGGCAAAGACTGCGCAAGACGATGGCCAGAAGATCTTGCATACGATTTCCGGCCCAGAGACTTGGGTGAATTGTTCTCCACAAAACGGTTTCGATCTCTGCAAAACCAGAATTCCCACAATTTGTACAATCGTCTAGCTACTGTTGCAATACTAATTAGATGCATTTCGACAGTATCAAACAAACACCTGCCACCGGTCCAGTCTTGGAGATCGGATTCCAGCGTGCGAAGGTGTATGTCTCACAAACAACGAGCTGCCCCTCGAAGATCGATTGCACATTTGCTTCGATCAAAACACCGTACAGATACGTGAAACCGTCCCGTATGTATGTAATTAGACTGAAGGTCACCATCACCGGCTGCTGCTCGTCAACGTGCTAGTGGCTGCTCCACTTTGCGACATTGCTCTAAATATTGGCCCGCCGTTCGGACGACCGGAACGATCGTTTCACACGATGCAAAACCATAACCTCAACCCGAGCGCTAGAAGTCGCGTTACTTTGACAGTTAGCTGTCGCTGAGTTGTTGCAGCAGTAGCGAGGTGGTTTGGATTTAATTTATAATTTAAATAATTCAATTCACCCGCTCGCACCGAACGTGCTCTAAATTGTGAATCCAATGCCGGCGTACATCAGTCTTCTGGGAAATAGAGTTGCAGAATAGAAACAAACCTTCCATTTGCCTTCAGATGGGCTTTGGAATGGTGTGCGATTGCTTGCAAACTACGTGTGGATATCGACCCTCACCGTGTAAACGGGTCCGTTGTTTAATGGCCCACCATCGGTAGTAGTAATGATAGTTCTTAACCTCCCGAGTGCCCTACGCTTGATTAACTAGGAGCAATTGGCTGACCGAAGGATCATGCACACATCCAAGTACGTTAAAATTCTTAACCCGTGTCATACTAATAGCCGTCACGGTTTTGGAATTCTCATCCTGAAATCGAAAGGTTTTTTGCGAATGTGTGTCTAAATTATCGACCACCCTTATAGGTGCACGCATTTGTAAAAGGTGACATACTTTTAGGGGAGCTTTCAACACCTGTTTGCTCTAGATCGGTGTAGAATTACGGGAGGTCTAAGTCTTACGTCGCAAGACGCAAACGACCAGAGCATGGAAAGTTCTTGAGCAGCGGACATGATTGGAGATCCTAATCGTAGCTTAAGGCTCATGTTCCGCAGTGTACGTGGTGTCGATGTTTTGCGAGCCGCGCTGTGATGGATAGCAATGAAGAATGGGCAGCAGCTATTTCAGGGCTTCGAGCAAAACGATGCTGGCCCGATCTTACGCTGTACGCTCCAATTTATCTACTATCTGTGTCTGTTTTT
>KZ062156.1:45405-91920 GCA_002091835.1 Anopheles maculatus | reverse complement strand
AAGAGATGGTTTGTTGTATCCTTTGCCATTATGGCAAGAGTTATTGAAATGCACCGAAAAGCGTGCAAGCGTAAGATATTAAATCACGCTTGTGTGTATTTAGCATAATTTTATTCTAGTTGTATAGGAAATGTTTAAAACAATGAGCTCGTAAATTATCATTTTTCAAAACGAAAACTAGTTGTAACGAATTTATTTTGTGGAGAACTTAAATTTAATTACAGTAAAGCTAATTCCCTGCATGTAAATGATAGTTGGTTGGTTGGTTGATTCAAAGGATAGGAGGATATTTGGAGGTTGGGATTTTCCAAATAAGTTGGCTCGCGAGCTTAAGGTATAACAAGTTACCGTGGAGCTAGCTCATGAGCTCTGTGAATTTATGATAATTTATCGTTTTGGTTAAACAACAAATTAAGTTAAAAAAATTATAAATAAACTGTAAACTGTGCTATAATGCAAAAACTAAGACCCATACATTATTTCAAAAGTAGTTTACTTTAGCTCACCTTCTTTAGAGGATTCAAGGACATTAAGGATTCAAGTTCAAGATATTGTAAGCTTTAATTCGAATGAGTTCCAATTCACTTTAGTGATCAAACTAACAGGTAGCTTATGAGTAGCTTATGTGCGTATTAAGCAGCAATAAATGAGCACCTTAGTTATGTATAGATTTTTTAAAAATCGTCATTGGGATATTTGATGGCCTAAGTTAGTTTCTTTTATGTATGTTTTGCACCATTTGTGGCTTAATATAGTGCAATTTCTGAAAGCTTTAGCAGACTTATTCTGAAAAACATATAAAAGTTTATGACTTAGCAAATCAAATGTCAAAATGTTATATTAGTTGCCAAACGCTTTAGGATGTGTTTACTTGGTTCAGTTCAACTGCAGTGATTGCTCGACTTAAAATATAGTTTTGGAACAAGTCTCGCTCTCACCAGCGGAGTAACTTGGAAAGGCCCAGGAAGCTGGATTTCCAAGTAGTACCGAGGGATACCTCACAGAGTAGAAGAAGAAGAAGAAGACTTAAAATATAATCCGACAAAAAGTGGCTTAAAAATGTCATATTTTCATGCTTAAGTCATCATAGACCCCAGTGATAGTTTTAGTCAGTTTTTATGACTTGTTAGTGTTAGTGAAAAGGTGTCATTAAGCGGGTAGATTGAAGAGCTGCTAGTCACCTTAGAGAGTTGAATCTATTTTAAAACAATCACTGAAATCAAGCCTTAAATCAGTCTTAAATCGATATGATGATTTCACGGTTGAAGTCCTATATGGGGTGTTATCCTAATATATCCGTAATCCCTAATATAGTTCCTGGTTATATGCTCATTTAGGAAAGCTGATCGTTCGAGGAAACTCAGCTCATGGCAAAATGCTTCAAATTACGGACGAAATATAATATCTTACGACCAGTAATCAAAGAATGAATGTACTGTTCATATCTGTTTGCAGAATCAATTTCAATTACTGTAAGTCTGCATCTCAACCTACTAAAAACGAAGTCTAACTGGTTTCTTCAGCTTCCAACATTCAGCTTTCAACACCGCAAAGCAAAACAAAAAGCAATAACCATTCGACCTACCAACAAGCTCCCAATTTTGGAATAGAGTCTCAGCGGGAACTACCTGTCAGTAGCATATCACTACAAGCACAAACACACACCCCAGTAGGTCACAAAATTGGACCTCAAATGTGTGATTGAAACAGCACCACCCCAGCATGCAACATTTATGCGCGCCTTCCCGGAAACAAAACCGATTACTCGCCAACGGTGTCTGGTCGATTACATTCACTTACGCCGTGGCGAAACCCATATTTGGCACTCACCACATAAACAAACGGGCTTATCAATTTGCGCCATCTTGACAAGGAGATGATGAACGGTGATGGAGATTTGTCATAAATTTAGTCGCCAATGGTGTGATTGAGGCTGCACAGCAAACCCGCCTCGGTGGTTGAAAGTGAGTTACAGTGAGATTTTTACGATGTTTAAGCTGCTCGCACAGTAGATCGGTGGACGAGACATTTTACTCTCGCTTTTCTTCGCCCTCTGTCTCGCTCTGTCTGTCTCACATAAACACGTCGGATTGATGGTGCAATTTATTTTGCCTCCCTAGTAACATACTTCCGCCGCAAAGTATGTATCTCGTTTGCGTTTTCCTAGTACTTAGCCGTATGGCCCCATAAAGTGGTTATTGAGGGTTCGTTAATAAAGCCCTCCTGTTATGTCGCTAGCTAGCCCTTGTCGCCTTTTTTCCGTTTACTTTTCTTCCATTTCGAAACCGGTAGGGATGCTTGGTCGGAAGCGATCCTATTGATACATCGTTTCACAGTTTCCAGTCCGTTTGGCACGATGATCACGGGTTCGGGTTTTTGTTACGCTTTTTTATGGCACTTTTATGGCCGATTGAATTTGAAAGAGAAAAGAGGAAAAACCCAGCGACCACCGTGTGGTGGGCAGGAAGGGGGAGGTCGATTTTTGTTTTGGAAGGTTTCAGTTCCGATCGGTGGTGCGAGTGTCTTGGATGTGGTGGTGGCGATTTTTCCGACATTATGCAACGCGGCGCTTTTTTTTTTGTGTGTGAGATCAGTTTGATGAAGCTCACGATCGGCTTATAGCCTTTTGTGGGCTTCAATAATGTGAGATAATGATCTTCATTTGTAAGAGACTTGGGACGTTTTTTTTTTGTCTGTAACTTCGATTGTTTCCATAGTGACATTTGATATGTTGAAGCAATGGTTCCAAACGGATGCTTTGAGAGCTGCAAAAAGATAGCTATTGGTGGTCAGCAGAGATTAATACCTAAACATTACTCGAAGCCACCGGACCATGTATAGTGAATCATAATTGAACAAAAAAATGCTGAGCTGGATATGACATAATTCCAGATTCCAACTGATCTCCGAAGATATAGAAAAACAAAAAGTGTGTCTCCCGATGTCCACGTTTCCTATTGCCCCGTCATCGAATATGTCAATGGGCCACTGAACCTCACACACTCCCTTTCACTGTTGTCGTGAAACCAGATATACCTCGCAAAAAGGGCCACCTGTATGCCAGTAAGCCAGTGAGGAAACAAATTCCACACCGAGAGTCCCTATTACGGATGGACGGAAGAAGGAAGCAAATGGAGAGAGAGAAAAAAAAAACAACAAACTAAACCTTCACTGACTCGATGTCATAATCGACCGCCATCAAGCCGGGTCCGGCAGCTTTCGTAATGCTCGCGCTCGTCTTGTTGTTTCATCTTGGAAAGCTCCCAAATGTGTGGACCAGTGGTCGGCGAACGGAAAAGCAATATCGCCACTACCATCTCACGCACCGTTGACTATACGGTTCAATTTTGTTGCCGGACACACACCGGCTCGAAAAAGCAAGAGTCGTGTGTGTGTGTGGTGATCTTTGCTTGATTCCGGTTTTTGATGTTGTTTGTTTGTGTCGGTCGGTCCTGCTGGAAATTGCATACCCACCGCTAAACTAGTTCTCATCCTCAGTTCCAATTTTCTTTTTCCGGGGAGTTTAATCCCAACCCCATCACGATCAATCTTCATCAGCCGCACCGCGGTGGAAATGTAGAGTGAAGAATGCCGTCCGAATTAATGCCAAGGACTCGCGAAGATGCGCGACACGGCACACGTCCGTGGTTTGGTGATTGCTGTTTGATGGATGTGCAGTGATTAAAAAATCGAAATCGAATCCAGTCCAAAATGGATGGGATCTAGGAGTTCTAGCACACTGGCACACCATCATGATTGATTGTGTCCTTCTGGCGTACGCGTGTCAGCTTAAAAGCATACGCACCGGTGGACAGATTTTCCCACTGGCGAGATGAAATTATGAGACGCGCGAGAGTCGGCCGGAGACCTTGTCTTCCGTTTGTTTTTTGATGACATTAGTTTTGATTGGATGATGTCTGAGGTGTTTGGAAGAGCCTGTCAGCGAAACGAGAAGATGACCATGTTTAAGAATGTCTATATTATGGGCTGGGTTTAATGGGCTGTGATTAATTTTGTAGCATCCAAGGTTGTGTTTCGTGTGGGGTTTACAGAAGTAATCTCCTGATCTGATAGCTAGTACATTGCGCCTAGCAAACGAGGGCAGTTCGTGAAGTTTATTTACATGTAACCTTTACCCATGATGTGGTCTAGAGTGGACTCGTTAATCAGAGGTTAATTTCCGTAAGTCATCATATTGCAGGCAAAACCCTCAAAAACTCCTTCCCAACGGTTCTCCTTCCGACAGCGACATCCTACAACTTTCCAATTTCGACTCTAAACGGCCCAAGAGCGCACACGGTAAACATTATTAACAGGGCGCCAAAAACATACATTAACTTCTTCCAGTGGGCAGCTTTGCATTGCTAATAAATACCGTACCTGACGGTAATGTGGCTCCATACTACCCAGACCTAATGACATGCAATAGCTGACGTATGGCTCGCTGCTTTCGAAGGGTTTCGCATTCTCCGCTGGCCCTCAAGGCCTACCCACAGTAATCGAACCGATTCACGCATGATTGAGTTGGTTCCGAAATCGTGGTTCCGTTTCGTTTGCGTTCTGCTTATGACACAGCGACACATGCTTCGGTTGGACTATTGCCACACCGCGAACAATCGGGTAAACAAAGCAACGAATTGTCTCGGTGTGATAAACTGCAGCAATAAAGGAATCGTTTTAACAGTAGTTGACCGAACAGTTGGCGCTACGAAGCCGACCAGTGGGAAGGTGTTAAGTGTGGTCCGTTTGACTGGATCCGGTGGACAACATTCCTACCCGGTATGCATCCATAAATAATGCACGATTCCCAACTGGTACGTCCTTGCGAGCCGGTGTCCAATGTCTCGCGGGCGGTGTACCAAGTACTCCCGGGTCGGCTGCACCGTCACAATTGTTGCAGCACTCTCCGCTCGAAGTTGGTGTTTGATGTTTGAGCTGACCTTACCACTTGAAATACACCACACTAGAATGTGAGCCGAGTACACCCATTCTACGGACGCGTTAGGAAACGCCCGGTTAGAACAGGTTTGCTATTTTTCTTACCCATTTTAATGGTGGTTTTGCATCAAGCCGACCGACCGGGAGAATTGAATAGAATTGGCCCATAAATCATTGGAGCTCGGCCACTTCTCCGGCCGTCTAAGCAGGTGCCTAAGGATAAGGACCGGAACCACGTTATGGAACGGGGCGTGCGGTAGATGTATCCCAACAAAAACCTTGAAGGACACACCAACCGGCTGCGTTTGGCGAACTCTCTCGGCCAAGGTTTACTACCAACGTATCCACATGTTGGTGCGTGTAATCCTCTTAATCGGAACAATACAACTCATCCAGCGCAGTAAGTGATTTGCCGCACTGCTAAGTCCCTAGTACGGTAGTGCGTGGGCACATACACTCTTTTGTGTCCTATTGGAGATAATTCTCCGGGGATAAAAAAAGACTAAAATTAGTGCCCAAACGTGCTTGATGATTGATGGATACGGCAAACGATCAGCAAAGCACAATCTTAATTCTGTTTCCCCCCCCTAAGGGAGATGAGAATGGATTAGAATGGGAATGGCCTCAGGGAATGGGGTTCTGTCGTCGTCGTCGTTTGTTACATAAGCACCGATTCTAGAGCCAACCCTGCTGGACATGCCTTAAGCGACGGTAGTTTCTTCGCTGTAAAACATCAAAGTGACACGCGCTACTTAAAAATGGCCGACATTGAGCTGGCACATTGGTGCTGCATGTTATTATCCCACCGCATACCACACAGACCACACGCGGCAATGGTGATTGCTGCCCACACGAAAGACAACCTTCATCGGTATCAGTTTTGTTACAGCTAGGCTGTGCAGTGCTCTCGAAGCAATGCGCTCGTGAGTGTGGTCCAGCTGGAGGGTGATATAGTACTGTCTGTTTGCAGGGCAACCGTTTCCTTGTTCTTATGGCACGTAATACGGTGGTTTAATTACTGAGCTCCTACGCTCGCGTAGATTAGGGCCGATGCTCGCAGGAAAAAACAGCTGTTGACAGCTACTAACCGATGTTTAAAAATACACAAAACAGGACACACCGCAACAATATGGTATGGAAATTGAACTGGACACATTAAAAGCGGACACCTTGCAATGACAACATACGCACACACACCCGAGCAATGAGACGTTGATGGGACACGCTGATAAGAATGTGTTAATTGTCACGCGATCTGTATCGGTAATGTTCTCTGATAAGCATCTCCATCGATCGCCAACACAATTATCAACACAATTGTAGCTTATCAACGCACATTTACTAAGACTCTACTACAGCTAATGTGTCAGATATTGCGTGAGCTGCAATCGTTTTCCCTTCACACACACCACAAATCAAGCGATAAAGCACCGAAGGTCTGACACAAACAATGCAGAACACTCGTCCGTGTTGGTGCGTTGGGAGCGGTTTGACAGTTTTTTCCGGTTCGTGCTAAACTCCCAACATCCAGCAAATTAGTCGACTCGGATCTCTTTACACAACAGGCAACAGGTGGGAACTCTCACGATGCGGTAACAACGATGCCTACCGTTCGCTTCCTTCTCCCGTAGTTGAAGTGGAAAGTAACGAAAAACGAACCGGCGGGCCATATCGGTATCTCCGGTACCGCAACCGGAAGAAGCCCGCACTGATGAGCACCCCGGTATGGCAGCATTCGCCGCATTTGCCGGCATCATCACAACGGAAAACGAAAGTGTACCATAACCATTCTGCAAATTCCCGTCGTGCGGAAGCTGCTGGAAGCTGGAACGGTGGAAAGGTACTGGTTTCGCGAGTGTCGGAATAAAGTAAAAGCCCCTTCTTGGCTTGGTCGGCAGGTGCGCGCTTTTCTCATGGCGTCGCTCGGCGCGGGAAATTTAGACAGGCACCTCGTCAGATCTGCATCTGGAGTCGGTCAAACGGGTCGGTTGGGGTGGTTTTGGAAGGAATGTTATGGCATCAGCCAAACGGAACACTGTACCGTGCGCGGCTAACTACCTGCCCAAATGTGAACTTTGAAGTTTGGAATCTAATTGGCTCGAGCCAGTAGAGACGGACTATGGTCACGATTTTCTGTTCCGACAGACAGAGAGTACAGCGGAACGCAGCATTCAAAAGCGCAATTGTTGATACAAATGTTACGTACATCGTGAAGGTGTACCGTGACCGTTTTGTCTGGGAGCGAGATAGAGAGCTGCGGTTCCGTTCATCCGGGACTCGGCATAACAAAACCGTTGGAAAAATGGTTCACTTCACGGCGCGAAATGTCAAGTTCACAGCCGGGCTTGTGACTTTGATGCGGGCCCCGGATGTGGACAGTAGAGCGCTTTGTTGCCCGGCTTGTCATACAACGCGAGCGGGCGTTTCAGCCGGAAGAAGTGCTGTGCTATGGTGAGGTTACGGTAGACGCTTTGCTCGATGTTACAACAAAGTGCGGCACGAAAAGGCAAACAGGAAGGAAGGAATGAATTGACAGACAGACAGACGAATGCCGATGGACGATTGAAAATTGGACAAAGTGAAATGTTGCCCACGAATGACACATTGTTGTGGAGGAGAGATCCTATGATTGCTATGAGCGAGAGTGGATGGGTTGAAGAATTTTGACCATTGTGACTTCTTTCCAGCAATTAAGGGAAATTTCTCCAGAGTTCAAAGAGCCCGAAGATGCGTCTGGACTGTCAATCATTCAGACTACTCTACAACTCCAAACTAAATCTTATCGATTGGAACAGAAATTGGAAAATTGTTGGAAGTTGTTTCTTAAATCACAACAAAAAGAACGATTTTAATCAGATAATCTTGATCTGCTACATTAACTTCCGTGACGCACATTCAGCGAACCACAAAGACAAGCACGATCTTTCTAACGTCACAAAAGGGTAAAGACCTTCAAGTTTTCGCCAAGATCTCAATATGGCTCGTCTAATTAAAATAAACTTTAAAACAAAAAATCGTCCTAGCCTTAAGCTTGACTACATGAGAAGTTGGGAAGATGTCTGCTGATGCATTTAACTGCCTGATGTAAACAGCTCATCCGTGCCAGCAAAGGCTACTGACGTCAAACGGACATCAAACTTTAGCTTCCCTTGGGTCGCATTCACAGTGTGACAGATGAACCATCCATCTCCGTGCCTTTGACAACCCGAAGTCCCACTAAACTCTTGAGTTACTTACCTACTCAGCCGACCGTTTCGAATTACGCACGGTACGAATTATTTCCCAGATGTCATTGAGCTGCCCAGGAAAAGCCGTCCGTCCTGTACGAGCTTGGTCAGGTTTGTTCGATGGGGCAGAGGGCATCGTAAATGTGTCAGGCGGGTTTGAGATCCGAGATGGAATCGAATCGAAGGCTCAATACATCACAGCTAGTTACGCAAGTGTGCATGATCCGCAGCTGAGAATTGGAAGTCGATCCAGCCGAAAGAATTCCAAAGGTTGCTGCAGTCCGGGATGCTTTCGCTGGTGGAGTTTATACATTACGTCAGTATGCAGTATGCGCCGTACCATGACATGTGTCAGATGGGATTCGTCTTCGATTTGTGAAGTGCACCTGGACCAAAGAAACCTTTCGAGCGTTTGATTGATTGGAATTGGTTTTTGTGCAAGGAAGGAGATCAAAGATCAACTAACCGATCATATTTCACGCGACTCGTTCGCTTGCCTCGAGACTGTTAGCTAATCGCTTGTTTATTCTTTTTCTTTGCGTCTTTCAGGATCCAGAACCAGCCGACTCCTTCGGTGACATCTACCAGGATGAGGAAAATGTGGCAGCAGTGCTGATGCGAAAGCACCTGGAAAGTGGAGATCTAATGATGGTAAGTGTTGCATCAACAACTAGGGTTTTCTTCAGCAGCAAGGACCGTCTGAATAGGCCATTTGTCTGATGGAACTAGCGTTTGTGTTACCATCGTTAACCGAGCGGCTAGATCGCTCTACTTCAAACAGCTAAACAAGCATCTCAATGCTTAACCTAACCTCATAACTCGTTATATCATTGTCTCGGGTATGTTTCGGTCGGGTTGATTTGTGTGTCGTGAAACATTATCCTCGAAACAACGTCTCCGCTTCTAAGCATTTCGGTGTCGGCATAGATCATAATCAAAACCAGAGCACCAACAACACCCATGGCAGTGACTCACGACGATCGCCCATCACCTTTTGCCGACCCTTTTGGGGTGTGAAACTTAAAACGGTTCCGGTCGGTTCCTTTCGTGAACCATTCTCACGTGCTGCGTCTTAAGCGAGCGTTCGAAAAAAAAACCTCCGAGTCACCAAACCAACATCCTTGACCTAATACCGATCGCACCGAGATGGTCTTTCCGAAAAATAAAGCTCTTAATCGAGCGTTCGGCCTTTCCATTATTTTACTTAGGACCAAAACGGCCGGCAATTACCAACCAGCGGTCGGAACTACAAATTATACTACAGAGACCGCCCCGGAACTGGTCCGATATCGATCTTCGTCCGATCTTGTGCTCGCGGCCCGATAATGGGTGTCGGATGGTCTCAAGGGCGTGTGATTACGCTTCTTCGCTTCGGTCGGGCGCTGTATGTAATACCTTCTGATGAAGCAATTAATCGTGCCCGAAAGGTGAACCGTTTAGCACGGTTCAGACACGGCACTGCACTGCAGATTAACGCTGCATCCATCGAAGACCTTCGACCTTCGGTGCATCAAGAATCACGCTTTACACGGGCCTCACATTTCTTTCGACATTGTGCCAGGCAAAAAAAAATAAAAAGGAGATGTCACCGTGCAACCGATGACGGTGTCGATGATTAATGGCACAACATCCGATCCCCGTTTGCCAATTTGCCGGCGCACCTTTCTTTCTTTCCCGCCGGTCCCGAAGGTTGACATTGGGGAGATGACCTCAGGGTCACGTAACCACCCCGACTGTCTCATTTCCCTTTCGTTCGCGGATACGCTGATTAATGGCCGTACCCAGTGTCCACAAACGCCACACGCCGTGGTTGCGTTGCGTGTCAGTGCATAAATTCATATAAATATTTCTCTCACTTAGTGGACGGTTACGATCGTTAAGCGGGAAATGATGATAAACGATGGCTTTTGCATCGCAGAGGACAGTACCAGGAATCGGTCGTCGGATGGCCGGTCTGTAGCGTGCCGGAGCGATAAGTGCAGACGGCGGTTGATATGAAACATTTCAAATGAAACAAATAGAGATTTAAAATCACTCACGTGCAACGATTACGCTCGTAGGGCATCGAAGATTTGGTCACGTCATAGTAAATCGAGTTGAATTATTTATAAGGTGGTCACGTGGTCTGCTGGTACTTTCTCTGGGTTTATTTAGTATTTCATTAAAATTAAAATACTTTGTAAAGTATTTAATCTATTAGATTAACCGGAATTCACTATAATCTAGGATATTTAATGTGCTATAATATCGTTAGTAATTAAATGTCACTTTGCTATAAAAACAACTCAACGGTTTATGTGCCATACAGCTGTCAAATGTGACAGTCCTAAGCGTCGTTTTATTTTAAACGAAAAATACTTTTTATTTTAAAACGACTGTCCTGTCGGTACATGTGCACAAACAGGAAATACACCGTTAAACACATTCACATTTATGCACATTTGCTGCTGACACACCGATCGCGCCGCATACCTAAGCTGTCAATAGGGGAATAGGTTTGTAAATTGTGTGCGCTTAGATTGGGACGCTTGATGAATATGCAAAGATCGTGTGGATTGGCACTGCCTCACTATTTCTTGGCTCGTTTATTTTTTCCCCGCTGCTCAAGGACTCCAAAACATCTTCATCCGTTGCGTTTAAGGTGAAAAATAATAAGCAGTTTGATGAAAGCGGCATTGCTTCAGATAAGCGTGGTGAAAGATGAGGAAGAATTGCAATAGAAATGATGGTACACAATCTCCGTACGCGTCACGAGTAGTGTACTGCAGTTGAGCTGATGGTCCATGACACTATTTTCCAGCCTAAACATGTCCATATGTCGTCACATACTCGCTGCACCACAGCACCGGCGCAGTATGCTAATTGAGCATCAAATTTGTACACCTACCGGACCGTAATTATCGACGCCCGAAATGTGGTGAACCAACGGCAAGCCCGGGCCACACCATACTGCCACTGCGCAAGGTGTGGTCAAGGTCGCACGCCGTGAAAGAAGAGAGTGAAGCGAGTGTTAACGCTAATGAGAGTTCCATTAGGCAGAGCTATGCAACGGTGGTGGTGTCCGGTGGCCAATTTGAGTCGTCGCACCCTATGTCTGGATTTAGCAACAAATTTGACCAATCGCCCGCTGGTACCACCCATGTCCAATATTGGCGATTTCGGGGGGATGGGTGACTTTGACCCCAATTTTCCATACAAAATCGATCGTTGAACCGGAGCAAAAGTGATACGTGAACTGCGAGAGGTGAGCATAATGTAAGAAACCATTGCTTGAAGTTCAAGATAATAATCCCAACAATTCGATTTTGTTGATAAACAAAACAACTTCAAGCTACAAACAAAACACCCTTTTACGTATCGGCTTTTGTGGAGTTTTGCTGCTACTTCTCACACGTGTCAATAGCATCAATCAATCTTCTTAGCCGCCATCAAAGTAGCCATAAGAGATAACCTTCTCGCAGAACAAAAATAGACCTGAATCAAATTACCCTTTTTGAAGGACCCTCGTCTATTATGCGTGACTAACGCAATTGCGCAATGAAAGGGAAGTTGAGCTCTTGGGCTGCTGCATAAACAATAATTGACAGGCACAACGGCAGCCCCAAAAACCTAATCCACCAGCAGGAAGTGACTAGCCAAGCCGCGCAAAGGAATTGTTGTGGTTATTGTTATGCTTGCGCCAAGTGCTAATTGTTGGTAGTCGGCCGTTGTCAGCCTCCGTTCGGTATTATAATAATGGAAATCAAATTGAGGAAAAATGATTCCTCTTAAGTTCAAGTACACTGTCTTTCCGGCGGTACGCATCAAAAGGTCCAGCAGCCCTTTGGAAGAATCGCAATAGGGCATGCGCATTAGTATGCAAAGATCTGCGCACCGTCGACAGATATGAAAAGGAAGACGACAAACGCGGAAGTCAGCAAAGTAATACTTCCGTGACCTGGTGACCCCCCTCACAGCCGATAGCGTCCGCGGCTAACCCCATTTCAAGAGCAGCCGCTTCTTCGCCGACATTGGAGAGAAGACGTGGTCGGTTGTTTCGCTGCAAAAACGGCAAACAAGTGAACTCCCATTTCGGATGCTCCTTGTGGCCGATTCTTTGCGGTTGTCAGATGGCTTAGTGAGGTTTATCGGGGTCGTTTTTTTTGTTGTTGTGCTGTGTGTATTATTGCCGTTCTCTACGATCATCTCCACAACCAAGTTCACCTTCACTTGACGGTTTTTCGACGTGCCAATTATGATCAATTGTTGTGGTGGTGGCCTATCAGCTCGCTTCGCTTGGTCCGGTTGGAGACGACCCACGTGGGAAGCTCCTGTGGAAGTTAATAGTTGTGGCAGTTGCCCCATTACGCCCCTATCCCTTACAATAAGCTCAGGATCCGGAGATTAAGCTGCGCGCAAGGTCTTCTGCTCCTGGTTGCTGATGCTGTGCTTTTTGTGCCGGCGGTACGATAATCGATCTTCAAGGATCTCCGGCCCAAAGAACCTTCAGCCGTGCGATGCAACGATGCAATCAAAGCAATCACGGATAGAGTGCTATCGGATCCTTTAATGGTTCACTTCCTTCTTAGGGTGTTCATTGCCATTGCGGCCCATTTCCGTACGTGCGGAGAGCATATTAATAAATCATTAAAGTTAAAATGATGTGCCAGAAGCGTCTGTACAGTGCATCCGACTAACTGCAGCTAAAAATAATCGTTCGCTTAGCTGGTTCGTAGCTCAAAATGGAGGATATCCTTCAATCCTTCCTGCAAGCGCTTAACACACACACACACGCACACACTGTCGGAACCGGTTCGGGAATATTTTTATTCGCTTTCTTCGGCCGGATATTTTTTTTGCAAAGCGAACGAACGTAGTTTCCTAGAGTGGTTTCCACTTGAAGTTGGGTTGAAAAGACGCACGGGGCATCGGAAAGGATGTGACAGGAAGGAACGTAAGACGTTGCGTTGTGGGTTCCTCCCTCCGGCATTGATGTTGAAATGAAAGTGAAATCGATTCCCCGTTCCGATATGGGCGCACATACGCACCGGGCAAGCTCAAAAGCGTACGCCGAATAGAGGTCAATGTCGGGCGGGTTTGTTTTTTGTTGTTGTAGTTGTGCGCGGATCTTTGGTTTTCTTTTTATTTTGGGGCACCCGATCCGAGCTATTATTGTTTTTTTTCTTCATTTTCTTCGTTCTTCTTTCACTGTCGAGCGCCGATCAATCATATTCGGATGAGTTGACGCATGCACGAGTGAAACACGAATCCACTTTCGTAAGACTTCACGACATTGAACCAATATCGCTAATGGGAGGTTTAAAATGGATGGTTAATGTGTTGAGGTGCTGTGTGAGACATATTAGATATGATATACACATTTTAAAATGCGCTAACCAACCGCCCAAGTCAACGAAACGTTTGATCTCATTAGTGATAAGTCAATAGTATTCTGAATACGTGACTGGCGAGCGGTGTTGGATACAGCTTGAACTTGAAGTAAGCTTAGCAAAATTATGAAGATCTATATCGGAGCACAATGCATTAGTGCACGAATCGACCAGATCAGCAATAAACAGCTCATCAAAATTCCATACGGTACACGCACAGCGACGGGAACTAGCGCTGCTCCAAAATAAATCATTATTATTGTTCTATCAGTCTGTTTGTTCTGTTGCTTTGTTTCGGGAGGACGATAATCGCAAGATGCTTTAAATGCCATCATAACATGGTCTAGACGCCAAACAATGTTTCAGGAAAATTTGCTGAATAATATATTTTGTTTTTAATACATCAGTTTACATTAGAGAATTTAAAAAAGCTATAATTTTATAGCATTTTTTTATATATTCATGTGATCTAGGATGTTCGAAAATTTTGACATAAATGATTAAAACTTCTGTTTAAGTTGGCAAGAATTTAACCCAGTATACTAAACATTCAACCGCTTCAAATGGATCTTGACTAGTACTAAGCTGTCAGTGCTATAAATTTATTATAGCAGTTTTAAGAGCTTTGTTATGACTCGATTGCTCTAGGAGAATTCGAAGCTATTGCAAATATTGTTCAATTTATTCAATTTATGATGTAAATATGAACTGTCAAAGAATTTCTCTCAAAGTAGGCCGCCTAAAAACAGCATTCAAGCTTTCAAAAATCTTATTTTCTAAAACAACCAATTTTAACTAAGCTACATAGTATATTTCACATGGCTTTAAAGTCTTGTTTCTCTCTGTTGTTCCCTTCACAATCTACCTTATCTTCAACACTTGTCTTAAGCCAACTTGTCGTACGTTAATTGCATGCCTTTTCTTGCCGTCAGATAATCCAAACAACCACGACCTTACGCTAAACAGATCACCTGCCACAGAACACACTTGAAGCATAATAATAATCTGACAGTTGTTCGACTTTATGCTCGACTTCTTGCCGCTAGATAATCCACCGAACTCTAAATTCCAACTATTGAAACACTTCATTTGCACGTGGTTTTGGTACGGTGCGCGTCGGTTAGGTGATACGATTTTGGTACAGTTGATCACTGTAACGTGATGCTCGTAACGAGATGCAGTGTGCGCGATCATGTTACGGGTTGTGTTAATTTGCGTTGAATTCCTTCACGCTTGGTATAACGACCCCATTCGGTCGTTCTCGGCGGCAACGGCGTATAAATTTTGATTAATTATTTATAACGTTTTTCGATGTCGTTGTTCTTAGAATCGTAAAGAAATTGCATCCTGCATCTCTACGTTGGGAAAATGTGTATACTTAAAGATAAATGGCATTTCTGATCGATGGCACGTACGTTCGGCACTAGACGTGAGTGGTGAGCAAATGCAAAACCTTCTCGATCGCTGCTATCCGTTTTTTTTTTCTTCTGTTTTCGGGGCTCTTTTCTTATGCATATGAGATTGTCACGTTTGTGGTCGGTGATTTATTCAGATCATTCCACCATCGATTCGACATCCTGGTTCGAACGCCACAACACAACGAACGCCGAAGAACGTTAGATCGGTTCTTACGCTGATGGATTTGAATTTAAGTGGAATCGCTTCTTCACACAAAACGCCACGATTACCGATCGATGTACATATTTTATCGATGGTGGTAAGGTGTGGCATTATGCAAATGTTTGGTGAGTGATTGTTTGGGGTCCACGCCACAAAACGCCACATTTTACCTTGAACGGGACGAAGTTCGTTGAACATAGTTTGGAGCCCGAAACCGCATCGATCTTCCTGTCTTATTGAACATCAAGGCAGAAGAAGAAGAAAAAACAATGCAACATTTGGCGGGTAAATCTTCTACCCGTGAGCTCACATGTTGGTATGGGCTGCAAAGTACCGCATGCAATGCTGCCGCTGACCATGAGCTGAACTTGAAAGCGAAAACGAAAGTAAAATGGACCCTCCTAAATGGCAATCGCGAGAGATCGCGTGTGGGCCCCACATGTGCTCGGAGTGGCCTTACGGGCGCGTGAATGAATATTTATGCACCAATGTTGCCTTTTCTAATTAGGCGGCGGTGTTGGGCAGTGCTGTGAGGAGTGACCATCGGCGGACACCCTCACCTTTGGGAGCAGGCGCCAGCACTCCGAATGGGCTGGACGGTTCGTGTTGATTTTGCACTTACCGGGTGCGCAGCCGATGGGTTCGGTGTTGATGAGATTTTGTAAGTTTTCGCCTTATTGCAGGCGCTGTTGGAGAGTAGCAAAAAAGAGAAAAAAGAGGTGCGTCGTGTGTGATTTACTGGAATGATTCCACATCCAGTCCCTTACGGTGAACCGCAACAGTTAACCTTTGCGTGTGGAATATGCAATACGAGTAACTCGTAACTCGAGTATCGCGAAAGTTGTGGCAAATTACACTCCTAGGAGGGAAACAAAACTATTCTAGCCATAAGGGAGGCCGTTTATATTGCAAGATTTAATACTTAACTTATTTTATGGTACACCTGTCAAACCGTTCCCCAACAAAACATTGTCACACTCAACTTATTACAACTTCCCACCCCGGGCAGAAGTATAGGAATACATATTTATAAGCATTGGTAATAAAATTGAAATGACTCCTAATGACCAACGCGATCCGAGTGACTTTGCGGGCTCGATTCTTCTGCTAATCAAATCGCACCATCTATCTGTTCACCATTGCGAAGCGGACAGCCATCACAGACGCAGCTGTAAAATGATGAGATGGAACAGGTTTACGGGGTTTTATTTGTTTTAATTTAATGCTTTTAAAACGGAGCAGGATCTGTCGATGTGCTACACCCTTATTATTGTTGCATCATCACCGTAGGGAGGTCCAGTTGCACCCTGGGTAGCTTGAGTCATTATTACCCGATCGGACATTAATCTGACGCTAGTAAGTACGCAGTAAAGCGTAGAGAGCGTGTTGCACAATTACTTTAAGTGTGGTACGAGACCTGTAGACATTGCTTGATCCTGGTGTATCGATAGGATGGCTGGTAAGTTTCGTAATTAATCCTTGATCCTTGAACCCGTTGCTGTTCTCACACTGGACCAAAACGGACCAGCCGAAGATGTAAAAACCGAGATACTGATTTTGAGGTAGACCACAACTGCGTCAACATCTCAGCAGAACCACATTTACATATTTATCTATCGCTCTGTTCTAGTGCCGGTGGCAATCGGTTCAACCCTCCCTCGATTGGGTACTACTCCAGTATCTGACCACAACCAACTTACAAACGGGGGAAAAGCGCCTTAAAGCCACCCTTTTACTGCACAGAAGTAGTTCAAGTTCAGATTACCCGCTGGTCCCGCTGGTGTCACGAACTCGCGGCTCAATTACGTCGACGACCAAGGTGCTAATCGACCGTCAACGGATTCGGGAGACTAAATGCGTTTCTTTCGTCGTCGCACCATTTGACACTGACATAGGAATCGTTTAGTCTGTGCGCATTTACGCGGTTTAGCTGGTGCAAAGTGACAGATGTAAATTGTAAACCAAATTGATCGGTACGGAGCTTTTCTTCAGCTGTGCCAGCTGATCGTAATCTATCGGTCGCGTGTTATGCCATCGTATATCTTGCATTGGTGTGCTAACTGTGCGCCATTACTCAGTTTTGTAGCTCTGTTTAGGAATGCAAAACGGCGCGATAAGAAGGAGATAGATGAGATGTGCAGATCATTCATGGTTCGGATGAATGCAGATAGCTGAAGTTCTACAGCAGCAAGTCTCTGAAACTGAAGCTGCTAGGGAGATTCTTTTTACTAAAGAGTTTCTAAAGAGACGTTTGGGGGTTGGAGAGGTTGTTATATTCTCCAAAAGACATCTTCTGCATGTCGTAGAAAGCAAAATATAGTTAGATAATAAAGAGGAGATAGCTCTTACGGGACCAAAGCTACTTCTTATCATGTCTTTTTAATACTAGATGATAGTGACAGAAGTTTGACAGCTTGAGACAGAGCCTATCAAGGGTCTGAAGACATATGCTCCACCGACAGGTAATTTGAGATGACTATTGTCTACATACGTTAGGCGTTATTAGCAGAATCATTTATTTGCATTTTCTTCGTTGATTATTGTTCAAAAATCTGAGCTTCAACTCCAGTTAGAAATCTTTAAGTACAAGCTGTCCTTACCATAAAACCTTGAATGAATGTTGTCTCTGTTTTCGACAAAACTCAATATTTAGTAAAGTTGATACATGATGGCAAGAAACGATTTTACTCCAAAGTATTGGATGGTCCTGTGTCATGCAACGTTCAAAAAGGAGAGAGTCATTAGCTATGGACGAGATCCTGGATGATGCTTTTGTGTCCAGAGTTTTCCACCGGCAAATAACTCTTAGTGTCATATACTTTTATTCTTCATGAATCAAGTCTTGTCTGATAGGTATTGACTGTGCCATGATATGTAGACATGCTATGCTACGAATAGACATATTTCGAGACTTCCAAGAAAATGTATGCCATTGTGTCTCCCTAAACCTAAACTTCCAAGATCCACAGTTTGTTATCTGATGGTTTGTAATTTTTTCTTTAACTCTAAAACATTTTTAAAACATACATATTTAAGAGCACGTTTTAAAGTGTAAATAAATATCTCAAACATGTCTTTGAATAAAGATGACGGCCGCCAACCATCCGAACCGACCACAAAGCTGCTGCTCTGTGGTTCCCGGCAAAGTAATCGCAATCGAAGCGAAACAAAGTACGAAATGTTATAAAACAAACAAAACACCACCCCACACATTCAGGAGGTGACCGAGTTCGGTACCGGCATTAGATAACAGCTCTCTAGCAGCAGCAGCAGCAGCGACCGCCTTGGTCCGCATGATATCTCTCGCACATCGTTGGCAACTTTTGGGTTTGGCATGAAAATTCGTTTCGACCACCGACCGACATTTTTGTTACGAATCGGTGGGTGCGTGAAACTGGCCGTCCATCTCACTGGAACTAACTCGTACTGCGTCGCGGCTAATTAACACCCGTTTTGTTGCGGTTCACAGCTGCATTTCGCTTTCTTCGGGTCGCACTTTCTTCGTACCGAATGCTCCACACAAAAAACCAGAAATGGAGCTAAAGCGAACCGAGCGTGTGGGTCGCGGGGGTTCAGATGCAAGGCGTAGTTGGCGAACAGGCAACACGCGATTGCGCTACAAGGATGTCAGTTTTAATGTTATACATTTCGTGCTGCCCGGGTGGCATGTGCATCCAAGGGTGGTTCGAAGGGTAGCCGCTTATCGGCGACGGCACCGCCTGTTCTGGAGTCACCTTGAGGTTGGGTTTCGAAGTGTCGAAAGACGCAAGACATTATCGCAAATGTATGCCATTGTGTCTCCCTAAACCTAAACTTCCAAGATCCACAGTTTGTTATCTGATGGTTTGTAATTTTTTCTTTAACTCTAAAACATTTTTAAAACATACATATTTAAGAGCACGTTTTAAAGTGTAAATAAATATCTCAAACATGTCTTTGAATAAAGATGACGGCCGCCAACCATCCGAACCGACCACAAAGCTGCTGCTCTGTGGTTCCCGGCAAAGTAATCGCAATCGAAGCGAAACAAAGTACGAAATGTTATAAAACAAACAAAACACCACCCCACACATTCAGGAGGTGACCGAGTTCGGTACCGGCATTAGATAACAGCTCTCTAGCAGCAGCAGCAGCAGCGACCGCCTTGGCCCGCATGATATCTCTCGCACATCGTTGGCAACTTTTGGGTTTGGCATGAAAATTCGTTTCGACCACCGACCGACATTTTTGTTACGAATCGGTGGGTGCGTGAAACTGGCCGTCCATCTCACTGGAACTAACTCGTACTGCGTCGCGGCTAATTAACACCCGTTTTGTTGCGGTTCACAGCTGCATTTCGCTTTCTTCGGGTCGCACTTTCTTCGTACCGAATGCTTAATACAAAAAAACCAGAAATGGAGCTAAAGCGAACCGAACGTGTGGGTCGTGGGGATCAGATGCAAGGCGTAGTTGGCGAACAGGCAACATGCGATTGCGCTACAAGGATGTCAGTTTTAATGTTATACATTTCGTGCTGCCCGGGTGGCATGTGCATCCAAGGGTGGTTCGAAGGGTAGCCGCTTATCGGCGACGGCACCGCCTGTTCTGGAGTCACCTTGAGGTTGGGTTTCGAAGTGTCGAAAGACGCAAGACATTATCGCAAAAATAAACTGGTCCAGGAGCGAAACTGGAACACTGGAGCACTGGAACTCGTTTTTTCTTTTGCCAACCAAGCGAGAGTGAGATAGAGTGCTCGGAATGAATCGGTCAACACTGGAGTTGCGTACCAATCGATCGATATCTAGACAGATAGGCATGAAGTCATTGCAGGTAGAACCAATCGACGTGACGTAACTCCTTTTGGAAGGTGTTTTCCCGAGATCGCACAAGACACGGTTCGGTCTATATGTTTGCTCCAATTTCTTCCCAACGTTCGATACGTTCGAAGCGGCACAACTGTTCACGGCAACCTTTCGGTGAACGTGAGAGAGAACCGTGTTTCTTCGTACGATCGACAACATAATTCACCTGTTGCACCAGCAGATCGGTCTGTCTGTGACGGAACCAGGAAGATAGACGATCGATTGAGCCGTAATTGGCTGTAATGATTGATTTCGTAAGCTTTTTACGAGCAGGTGAGATTTATTGCTCGCCTGTTTTTTTTCTTCTATCTTTACTGAGCACGATCGATTACTATCATCTCACTATCTCCGCTAACGCCCGTACGGAAGGGTTTCGTCGAGTGGTTTCGCTCTACATAACACCGTACCGACGTTGATTAAATCGACGAGAATTAATCGATGGAAAATAATAAAAACAAAGTACCTGTTTACAATTGCATTTAGTGCAGCCATTTGGAGTGATGTTATCTAACCGAGCTGAAGAACTCGTCATACGATTTTCCCGTTTACTCCAGAAACGATTTCGATTTGTAACTGGCACTTACAGCTTAATTTGTACCGTTTGCAACTAATCGCATAAAAAAGCACATTGACGTGCGTAGTACAAAAAGCCTTACCGTATATTCCTATTTAATTAAACGCTAGCTCAATCGCATCCAGAGCAAACGTCAGGCTTTGTTGTTGTGGCCAGGTCGTCAGGTGGCAGGTTGCATCTCAGTTCCCACAGCTATCAGCCCCCGTTAGCAACACCCTGCATAAGCTGTCGATTATTCCGAGGCGCTAGTTCAGATCACAGCTAATGATCGGGCCTTCCCATTGAGACGCCGATTGCGTTCGACCTCGCACCGTTTGGCCTTAACCCCATGAGCCCCGAGACTGACGTAAGATGCGTCGGACTACTAGATCGAATCATCATTGGAACGCAATAGGTGCAAGCGCTACCCAGAGAACAATGCTGCCCGTTCCAGTGCGTTTCCTAGATTTTTGCAAAACAAAAAACAACACTCTCTGTTACTGACCCAATAGCATTGACCCTATCCTAAGCACTTTAGATGCTATAGGTAGAGTGTAGACACATAGACACAAAAATCCCAACTCTAATGGTGGGGGTCGCTTGTTGACCCAAGATGTTCTACATGCCTAATTAGCTACCTTTTTAAAGGTTAATTGTGTCTGACGTTTGATCTATCGCGAACAACTGTCTCATCGTCCGTTTTCGGACGTCTGTCAATCATCTGCATCAGCATCGTTTGCTGCGGCACGGTTCAAGATCACGACAAACGAATTTGGTAACTGATCTGCATAGACGACTCAAGAAAGTCAAGTTGGCAAATGTTCAACTCAATCTCCGGGATTGGTAGTAGACTGTTACCTGATGCCAATTGCGCAACGGTGGGCTGCAGAAGAAATGTCACATTACCTCTTTATATGGTGGTTCTTGACATCGTTTTAATTGGACACAAGTTGGCTGGATGCTGTCCGGAACTGTCTCCTTACTTTCTACTGCTGATGAAGTGAGCTTTCGGGACGGAACACGACATCCACATGTCAGGCTGTATGTCTGAAAGGCAAATTGCATCTCTTGGATCTCCTTCGACAACGATCTTGCCTTAAAAATCGTGCATTAAATCTCACTTTCCTCCTGCAAGTCGCAACAATGTGCAGAAGATGTTGAAGGTAAAAGCAAAAGTATCGCGTCAACAGTTACGCCACACTTGAAAGGGGTGACTTCATCGGACTAAAACAACTGGGAAAAGAAATGGTCCACCTATGGTGTACTGTGCATGTGTCGAACTGTTCTTGCGTTTATGTAACTGTTGTTACTTGCAAACGACTTTGTTGCAACTCCTTGGTGTATAGGAAACGTTACAGAATATTCAATCAACATAAAACACGTTTATAGGATCACATGTTTTGCTCTGCTCCAGTCTCCAAAGTAAAAGGAACATCAGCACAACGGTTAAACTGATTGCAATATCCTGATCACGATCGACCGAACGGATGGTGTGAACTGATTCCTGCGATCACAATCTAGTACGATCGATTATGGATCACATGTTTTAAAGCTTACTCAGTTGATTGAGCTAACATTTTTCGCGCGCCACATTAATCCGTTACCACACATGCGTATCCTTGTGCAAATTATTCTGCTCATCGTGCCCCCCTTCAGGTTGGCCAATTATAATATTCCACTCACGCCGTTGAACTCAATCACGGGGAAGCTAATGAATCATGTCACGAGCTCGCTCCCGTGTGTTGGGATAGTTCGGATGGGGCCAGGATTCAATTTGCGAAGCGAAGTTTAGATTTGGGACAGTAAAGATGGTCTTCATATTTCATCGGGCGAGTGTTGAAATCCGGCACACAAACCGAACGATCTGTGCATATGCGCAATTGCCAGCTCCGGTGAAGGCGCCAGGATCGGTTCGAAAGTGATTCTCACGCACTTGATCGCGTGTGCGCGGGTAGCGACTACCTGCGCTAGTTGATTTGCCTGCTCAGCGTGGGAAAGGTCAAGCCTCCTACGATGCACGCGGATGAATTACGGCCGGGATGAATAGCGTTGCTATGGAGTTGGGCTGGTAGCTGCTGGTAAACACCAGAAGTCAAGTGAGTTTCTAGCGTGATGTGTATGGATGGGTAATAAAGCGATTATGGGTGCAATCTGGTTAGTAGCAGCGCGTTCATTGTCACCGAAATATATTCTCAACTGCAACGCCGCTCAAGTGAACCTATTGATGGCTTCCAACAACCTTGAACAGATTGCTCGCTTCAATCTCCATTATATCGCGCTCTAAATTCTCACAATATACATGCTATAAAATTTTGTAAGTACATGCTATAAATGGTCATTTTAATGCCATTATTGTTTGATACGGTGTCCGGCTACTCATTGTGGTCACTCGACAATTATCACCCTACACTTCGTGTCTCAAACTCCGGCATGACTAATTCCACCACCAGACACCAGTTGTCCTCGAAACGATGCATGCCGTTTCAGAATCCATTCAGCAGCTCACTGCGTCACTGTGGCAGCATGATGATTATGCTCGCCGATTCGCACTAATGTTTAATTAATTACCCATTCATCGATTGCAACTCAACTGCATTCCGCTGGCGGTGTGTGGTTTGCCGCCTTCTCTAAGCCATCAGTTTCCGGAGGATCCTTCGTACGCTTGAGGAGAACCGTACGTACGGGTAGTGTTTTGCGCAACTTGCTTGCACTTGGCTTGGCATTCCGCACCGGTATCTTATAGCAAGTGACTAACGTTCTCCGGCATCAGCATCATGCAAACGGAACGTGCTGTGATTCGTTTGACATGTTCAAATGGCAAAAAGGAAGCGTCCGATGAAAGATTAAACAACATGTGAACACTCAACAACACAATGCAAGAATGTGCTCAAGCCTCTCGAACGATCATTATCTTGTAGGGCTCGTCAAGTATTCCTCACCAATTGTGTTTGATGATTAATCGATTGTAAGCCCGATTCTGGCTTCCGTTTGGCTACTGTTGAACGCATTCAAGTGCAAGTTGTACTGATCGAAGAAAAGAATACTGTTTGATTAACATGTTAATGATGAGATATTGCTGTGAAGTGTCGATAATACGGTGACTAATCACATTAAGACAAAAAAGCAGCTTGCAAAATAGAGAATATGATTTTAAATTATGGACTAGATTCTTGGTAAATTGTTATACTGAAACAGTTGAAGCTTTTATTGCCGAGAATTCGATCCGACGTAATATACTCTGTTTCAAACGAATGACAGCTACTTTTAAGTAGCATGCTGTCATTGCTGTCAATTTTTATAGTAACATCTATTTTGAATTTTACCAACTAACATTTATTTTGAAAAATGCCATAAAGACTTGTAAAATATAATCAGAAAGAACCACTGGAAGCCTAATCTTGATTGTGACAGAGCAAAATGTTAGTATTTCACAAAGTGCATGGTCTTTCCCACCTCAACCAAGCCTGATTATCTCCTAAAACTACGCCTAAATCCTCTAAGCATGTCATTTGATAACGGACGGATAATCGTTTCGAATCATCCACTTCCAATGGTGTGATAATCGTACATCGCAGCTTAACCCACCGGTATTAATCCATCCTCCAAAGCTTAAGACTTTTATTTATGTGATAGCTTTTGTCGTTGCCGTTGCTCGTTAAAAAGTGGCCGATGGTCGGTGGCATGATAAAACACTAATTCCCAACGCCACACGAGAGCTTGGTGTTGCTTTTGTAGCCACGCGTATCAACGGGATTTTGCGTAACGCAAATGCAACCTCGCGTGACACGGGTCGCATTTTGGGTGACCAACGTTTCGAGATTCCTCGGAAGGCACGGAACGCCCCAAGTCTGGTTAAACCTGACCCAGTCCCGGAGGAGCAACAGCTGCATTCCCAAAGTGATAAAGCCACCCGAACCGACCCAGTTTCGGCGTACGGCGAGGGTAGAAATGATACATAATCATCAGCGTTTCGTCAAAAGCGTGGACTTTCGCAATCGCGTGACAATCTATCGGTTGTCGCTACCGATCGATGATAGTGATTGGGATCTGTGGGACGTGCCAAAAACCGGCGGCTGCTGCTGCTGCCTACTACTAACCTAACGGCGGCACAATCCCATATCTGCCAAGCTTTCGGGGGCAGAAGAATATGCAACGGGACGCCGGCGGAGGTCGTTGTGTGTGACTTGTGTTACATAATTTTTGGAACCGTCAAAATTGGGGAGACCCCCATGGTTCCGAATGCTGATCAGTGATAGTGACCTGTATCATTAACGATAGCCTGCAGGCATTGCAGCCAGATGACCAGACATGTGGCGCATGATGTTTTGAATTCCTCGCGTGTTATTCACCTACCGTGGTCGAATGTTCCAATTTTTTAAAACCATTTAAAAAAACACACACACACAGCTCGTTATCAACACCATCTGTTGACCGCATTAGATAATCCCAGCGGACAGTTTGTTGTGGTATCCATAACTTGCGATCAAAGCATTAGCAGAGGTGCAACCGTTGACAGCGCGCGCACACATTTTCACACCTTCTTCCCTTTACACAGTGCCACAATCGGGAGTTAGAAGCCGGCAGATTCAGGTCGACCAGATGGCAAGGACTGGGTCAGCTGGGTGGGTCGACAACACCACAACCGGCCGACCGTCGATGGGATATTATATAAGTTTCTGGATGAGCTTGTTTTGTTGCACGAATTATTAATTTCGTTGCCCCAACAAACTCGCCCACGGGTTCATGTTGGCGCTGTTGTTGATGCCGCTAAAGAGTGGGTATTTGCCGTGCCTTTGAGCGGCGATCGTTTGATAGAGATCTTGCAAGAGGTTCGAGCGGGATTATTGTACGAGTGGATGTTCCTGTCTATAACTTAGCCCCGAAGGTCAGCCCGATGAGTTCGATTTCGGCGAATGCGGTCAAGGCGAACGGATGGTTACAACGCTCTCGATATCGTAATGGATGCTAACCAGATGACACGTCCACTCACAGCTTGCCGATCAAAACAGGGATTGAGTGAATGGATTGAAGATGCACGATCGTGCTTGGAACTGGAACGATTGGCTCAAGGTTAACGGGGGAAAAAAGGGGAAAACAGGATAGGATTTGGAAGTTTCTTGGGGCCGCATTAAAATACCCATTCAAATGTTTGTCCACCCGTACTTAAGTTACATAAAAATCTGCATAACATTCTATCAAATTCCAATTCAAATATCACCGCATCTTTGTCCGCTTGCTGCACAGCGTTCATTAGTTCGTGTTTTAATGCCACTGTACAGCAAACAAAATGGCCATCACGATTGCGACAGGCTGACAGTTTTATGACGCCTGGTACGCTTTGTTTTAAGTTACACGCACCCTTAGCACCCTTTTCTGTTCCGTGCGCGCGACAGTTGAGCTGTGTCCGAAAAGGCCAAATGCCACTTGAGTGCATCTTTACCGTTTGCCGGAGTTTGCCACGCACTTTTTTCGGAGATGTTGCCCTTGCGTCCATTAACCTTTGCGCGTTGTTCGGTCTCCCTCCGAAAAAAGCAAAAACAAAAAGCATTACACACCATTTTATGGGTTTTCATGTTCGAGTGAAGATCACGTCCCACTGCGCGGGAGTCAAATGTGGTGTGGAGATGTAATCTAAAATTGGGAAACTACAAAATAATACCACGATGAAGTCAAGGATGTTTCCCAAAACACTAGTAATGTTTACACACGTGTCAAAAATGTTTACTTTCTAATACGCTCTAACGCTAGCCTGTATTAAGTACAAAGAGTCAAATGTTTCATTGTGCCTTTTTCTTTGTTTTTTTTTTCTCTTTCGCAGGAGGGTAGTATAGGTCATGAACTAGTGATAAAGCCAGTGCCAACCGACATCTCCCAGGAGGAGGATGGAAGTGTTCATCACGTTATTTATAAGCGCAAAACTCCGGAGGAGCACAACGATCAGTTTAGTGATTATGGTAAGTACCTTCGGTAGTCTGGACATATTTGAAAGTACCTAAACTAACCTCACACATTGCTGGAACATCTGCAGCATTCATGGAACCGGACCGGCTACAGAAACGGTTTCGCTCCAAACGCAGCCCCCAGGCATACTACAAAAGTTCGCGTGCGATCGATCGAACCATTTATCCCGAAATTCTGGTGATCGTCGACTACGATGGTTACCGGCTGCACGGTGGTGATAATGTGCAGGTCAAGCGCTACTTTGTCTCCTTCTGGAACGGTGTCGATCTGCGGTACCGGTTGCTAAAGGGACCGAAAATTCGCATCAGCATCGCGGGCATCATTATCTCACGGGTAAGTACAGAACGCGCGGGTTAAGTGTACCTCCGCTTTTGGAAGGTTTGAAAGTAAAGTGTCGATTTTATCGGGGGTGAATGTGCCAAATTGCAACCAAATGTTCCAGAATTACGGTTTACGTGTAGCAAACGATCACACGGTCGATCGTTTTGTGTAATTCCTGGAGTCGCGAGGGTCATTAAATTGAGTTTGAATGGTTTTACGATTTCTTCAGTTCGATATGAAGAGTAGCTTCTTTGAAAAGCTCTCTCATTTGTCATATGTATATTCCAAAATTGGAATTAAATTCATTCAACTAGAATTCCCCATTAAAAATTAAAAGCCTGCTTAAAGACATCTCCTCACACTCGCTTAATTGCTCATCGGACTCCCCAATTAACGAAGCTGTAAGCACGATGACACGAACGTGTACCACAAATCACACAACAAATTAACAAAGGAAAGCTGTTCCGTGCGCGCGACAGTTGAGCTGTGTCCGAAAAGGCCAAATGCCACTTGAGTGCATCTTTACCGTTTGCCGGAGTTTGCCACGCACTTTTTTCGGAGATGTTGCCCTTGCGTCCATTAACCTTTGCGCGTTGTTCGGTCTCCCTCCGAAAAAAGCAAAAACAAAAAGCATTACACACCATTTTATGGGTTTTCATGTTCGAGTGAAGATCACGTCCCACTGCGCGGGAGTCAAATGTGGTGTGGAGATGTAATCTAAAATTGGGAAACTACAAAATAATACCACGATGAAGTCAAGGATGTTTCCCAAAACACTAGTAATGTTTACACACGTGTCAAAAATGTTTACTTTCTAATACACTCTAACGCTAGCCTGTATTGAGTACAAAGGGTCAAATGTTTCATTGTGTCTTTTTCTTTATTTTTGTTCTCTTTCGCAGGAGGGTAGTATAGGTCATGAACTAGTGATAAAGCCAGTGCCAACCGACATCTCCCAGGAGGAGGATGGAAGTGTTCATCACGTTATTTATAAGCGCAAAACTCCGGAGGAGCACAACGATCAGTTTAGTGGTTATGGTAAGTACCTTCGGTAGTCTGGACATATTTGAAAGTACCTAAACTAACCTCACACATTGCTGGAACATCTACAGCATTCATGGAACCGGACCGGCTACAGAAACGGTTTCGCTCCAAACGCAGCCCCCAGGCATACTACAAAAGTTCGCGTGCGATCGATCGAACCATTTATCCCGAAATTCTGGTGATCGTCGACTACGATGGTTACCGGCTGCACGGTGGTGATAATGTGCAGGTCAAGCGCTACTTTGTCTCCTTCTGGAACGGTGTCGATCTGCGGTACCGGTTGCTAAAGGGACCGAAAATTCGCATCAGCATCGCGGGCATCATTATCTCACGGGTAAGTACAGAACGCGCGGGTTAAGTGTATCTCCGCTTTTGGAAGGTTTGAAAGTAAAGTGTCGATTTTACCGGAGGTGAATGTGCCAAATTGCAACCAAATGTTCCAGAATTACGTTTTACGTGTAGCAAACGATCACACGGTCGATCGTTTTGTGTAATTCTTTGAGTCGCGAGGGTCATTAAATTGAGTTTGAATGGTTTTACGATTTCTTCAGTTCGATATGAAGAGTAGCTTCTTTGAAAAGCTCTCTCATTCGTTATATGTATTTTCCAAAATTGGTATTAAATTCATTCAACTAGAATTCCCCATTAAAATTAAATGCCTGCTTAAAGACATCTCCTCACACTCGCTTAATTGTCCATCGGACTCCCCAATTAACGAAGCCGTAAGCACGATGACACGAACGTGTACCACAAATCACACAACAAATTAACAAAGGAAAGCTACGTGTGACCCATCGCTGTCGCATGTGGCATGAATACTTGCTTCCAATTTAAACCTTACAACCGAAGCACGGTTGTGAACATGCCGCCGGCTATACGGTACATGGTTTGCGTGACATTATCGCCGGTTGAATATCCTTTCCCAAAATAGCGTCCGACGTAGCGTGTATAGTACCGAAAATAAAACCATTTAGACAGACGCGCTCTTGCGCAATCGGGGAGAAGATGAGCCAGACAGGTTGTCAATTTCAGACAGCGGGTGCAAGGTGAACGGGACGGAGACAAGGGTGGCAGATCAGCTTGATACATCCATCAAAGCTAAATCCAGCTAGCGCTCCGGTCCAATGCCACCGACGAGCGAATCCGACGTCTTCCAACGCATTCGCTTGCATTTGCAGCTGTTGATGAGTCTAGCTTAAGGCGCTTAAGGTACCGCTCGAAGCGGTGGTTGTAAGCCATCTTGAACGATTAATCTATCCGTCAAAAGCGCTAAATTCGTCGCCACGGGCACTGGGTCAAAGCGCGTTTTGTTGTGCGCTACAACTGCAACTGACCGGTGTCCATGCGATCAGTGGTACAGCGTAACCGATTGTGGTCCACCGTCTGAACGGCAAGGCTGTGTGAAGTTTGAAAGATTTGATGTTTGATGACCACAATAGCTAATCGCGTTTAATTTTCTGAGTGAGGAAATCTGTCATGCAGCCGGCGTGCTATGCGGTGAAGGAGAAAAAGAAATTACATCAAAATATGATCTATTTTGTGCAACTTAAGAAGTTCATCACTGTCCTTCACCTTTTCAGCTTAAATTAGTATGAGTGTCGAACCCGGCAGGCTTAACCTTACCCAATCCAAGTGAAAGGGAATGTGTTCTTTCTCGCGTGATGCTATTTATTGGATTTCCGATTGAGCTGATCACTGTAGATCGGGCGCAATCATCACCTGGGACTTGATTGATGGTAGTGTCGATCGGACTGTTTTGCTAAGATTAATCCTCCAACGGGAGGTCTTGCTTGACGTGCCAGATCTTTTAATCTATTTTTTGCAACAAAAAAAGACAAGTAAAACATGAATGTCCGATGAGTTACGATCGATCAGAATCGGTTATAAACTCGTCCATTTCCAGGGGCAAGCGTTTGCACAATTTGCTCCGCAAGTGTTTGGTGGTGAATAAATTTAGCACTAGTGGCTCTTATGATCTATTAATGCCCTGTCACCACCAACTGTGCCGGTACCGAATCGAAGGACGGTACCCCACCGGGAACTATGGTCTCATTGTGTGTGTGTGTGTTTGTACGATTGTCTGTTTAGTAAGTTTTATTTATTTAGTATTTTATTAGCACTCGCTCCACTTTAAGAATGCCCACACATGCGTCGTGTCCCGGACACGCACCGTGGTACCGTATCTGTGTCATTGGCAGCAGTCCGGTGCTGATATCTCCATTATATCGCGCTCTAAATTCTCACAATATACATGCTATAAAATTTTGTAAGTACATGCTATAAATGGTCATTTTAATGCCATTATTGTTTGATACGGTGTCCGGCTACTCATTGTGGTCACTCGACAATTATCACCCTACACTTCGTGTCTCAAACTCCGGCATGACTAATTCCACCACCAGACACCAGTTGTCCTCGAAACGATGCATGCCGATTCAGAATCCACTCAGCAGCTCACTGCGTCACTGTGGCAGCATGATGATTATGCTCGCCGATTCGCACTAATGTTTAATTAATTACCCATTCATCGATTGCAACTCAACTGCATTCCGCTGGCGGTGTGTGGTTTGCCGCCTTCTCTAAGCCGTCAGTTTCCGGAGGATCCTTCGTACGCTTGAGGAAAACCGTACGTACGGGTAGTGTTTTGCGCAACTTGTTTGCACTTGGCTTGGCATTCCGCACCGGTATCTTATAGCAAGTGACTAACGTTCTCCGGCATCAGCATCATGCAAACGGAACGTGCTGCGATTCGTTTGACATGTTCAAATGGCAAAAAGGAAGCGTCCGATGAAAGATTAAACAACATGTGAACACTCAACAACACAATGCAAAAATGTGCTCAAGCCTCTCGAACGATCATTATCTTGTAGGGCTCGTCAAGTATTCCTCACCAATTGTGTTTGATGATTAATCGATTGTAAGCCCGATTCTGGCTTCCGTTTGGCTACTGTTGAACGCATTCAAGTGCAAGTTGTACTGATCGAAGAAAAGAATACTGTTTGATTAACATGTTAATGATGAGATATTGCTGTGAAGTGTCGATAATACGGTGACTAATCACATTAAGACAAAAAAGCAGCTTGCAGAATAGAGAATATGATTTTAAATTATGGACTAGATTCTTGGTAAATTGTTTTATTGAAACAGTAGAAGCTTTTATTGCCGAGAATTCAATCCGACGTAATATACTCTGTGTCAAACGAATGACAGCTACTTTTAAGTAGCATGCTGTCAGTGCTGTCAATTTTTTATAGTAACATTAATTTTGAATCTTAGCTATTAACATTTATTTTGAAAAATGCCATAAAGACTTGTAAAATATAATCAGAAAGAACCACTGGAAGCCTAATCCTGATTGTGACAGAGCAAAGGTCTTCATCTTGGCTTGCGTGCTTGACTGGATGCGTGCGTTGCGAGGATGTACCCGCCGAAGAATGCCCCCCGAGATGGCTGACGACCGGTTGGCTGGCTTGGTCGGTTTTGGTTCCAAGTGCAAATTAGCATACCCGTTTGTCTAGTTCTTCCTCGCGTTCCAGCGACAGCAGCCTCCCGTCGATGTGTACGTGCTTTTATCTTAATCGGACCGAAACCGACCGGTTGTACACAAGGGGGTTTTATCTCCGCTGGGGTTTTTTTTTTGTGTGTGCAGGTGTATAAGACTGTGTGTGTGTGTGTGTGCGCGGGTGATTGTCGCCGAAGTTTTGGGGTTAAAATTACGAAAGCTTAAAAAAAACTGCTCACCATGGTGGTTCCGCACTGGACACGGCGAGAACGTGTCATCTGGACGGATGACTTAGAATGTCGTCATTGTGGGCATCATTCCAGATGGTAGATATGCTGTGTAGGGTTAGATAATCGGGTGCGGTTGTTACTGAGACCTGAAATGATTTAGAATTGCGAAAGAAGAGTTTTTGAATCTAACGCCTAGAGCTTTCAAAGGCATAGATTTAAAGTTTGAATAAAACAATTGAAACTCTTGTGTAATAAACTTTCCAGCACTGCTTACTTGCACACACACAAGGTCAACCAAATGTTTCCGAACGGTCGATACCTAACATGCAGCGGACCCCAACCCATATATTCCGCAACCTTCAAAACTTGTCAAACAAAACTCGTCAATAATGAGCAAATAGACGTACCACGTACCACAGTCACAAGAGTCAACCCTCACAACAGCATCTTCTCGCAAGCACGTGTTTGCACAGTATCTCCATCCTCAGTGGCTGACCACTCAGCGCAAAAGCGCATTCAATTCCGAACTGTCATGGTGCACCGCTACTGCATCTGCAACGGAAACCATCGGTCACAAAAAATCAACACGCGCGGGCTTTTGCTGGCCCGAGCCGATGTCGTGATGTGTGATCTACAATGTGCAGTACACGAGTGACGACTTTTAGGACAGCGACACTTGATTGATGGTTCGTCCGTCTGTCCGGCCGGTTAAAGAAGACCGAAACTTGAATAGCCCACGATGCGTCCGATGCGTCCGATCCGAGATTGGATCGTTTAAGTTGCGGTTCGGCACCCGCAGCTAATGGGATCGAGTGGCATTGAATTGAGATGGTTGCGTGGTGAGTCTGCGCTCACCAAAGGACTGGACGATTGAAATGTTGCAATCGGAGTTTTTGCCAATTGCAACACTAAGCGCTATCCTCGGAGTGGTTCGTTAGGATCGTTCAAGATGTCTACAGTGATGACGATTTTGATCCATTAAGCTCGATGAGCTAGTACTCTAGAGTTTCAATATCGGTTACGAAGTCACATTACGAGCTTTTATTTAAGGACTGTTCTACTACACAAAATCGTCAAATAATATTCACACTACTACAGAATATATTTGGAGCGTTGAAACCGACCGGTTGTACACAAGGGGGTTTTATCTCCGCTGGGGTTTTTTTTTTGTGTGTGCAGGTGTATAAGACTGTGTGTGTGTGTGTGTGCGCGGGTGATTGTCGCCGAAGTTTTGGGGTTAAAATTACGAAAGCTTAAAAAAAACTGCTCACCATGGTGGTTCCGCACTGGACACGGCGAGAACGTGTCATCTGGACGGATGACTTAGAATGTCGTCATTGTGGGCATCATTCCAGATGGTAGATATGCTGTGTAGGGTTAGATAATCGGGTGCGGTTGTTACTGAGACCTGAAATGATTTAGAATTGCGAAAGAAGAGTTTTTGAATCTAACGCCTAGAGCTTTCAAAGGCATAGATTTAAAGTTTGAATAAAACAATTGAAACTCTTGTGTAATAAACTTTCCAGCACTGCTTACTTGCACACACACAAGGTCAACCAAATGTTTCCGAACGGTCGATACCTAACATGCAGCGGACCCCAACCCATATATTCCGCAACCTTCAAAACTTGTCAAACAAAACTCGTCAATAATGAGCAAATAGACGTACCACGTACCACAGTCACAAGAGTCAACCCTCACAACAGCATCTTCTCGCAAGCACGTGTTTGCACAGTATCTCCATCCTCAGTGGCTGACCACTCAGCGCAAAAGCGCATTCAATTCCGAACTGTCATGGTGCACCGCTACTGCATCTGCAACGGAAACCATCGGTCACAAAAAATCAACACGCGCGGGCTTTTGCTGGCCCGAGCCGATGTCGTGATGTGTGATCTACAATGTGCAGTACACGAGTGACGACTTTTAGGACAGCGACACTTGATTGATGGTTCGTCCGTCTGTCCGGCCGGTTAAAGAAGACCGAAACTTGAATAGCCCACGATGCGTCCGATGCGTCCGATCCGAGATTGGATCGTTTAAGTTGCGGTTCGGCACCCGCGGCTAATGGGATCGAGTGGCATTGAATTGAGACGGTTGCGTGGTGAGTCTGCGCTCACCAAAGGACTGGACGATTGAAATGTTGCAATCGGAGTTTTTGCCAATTGCAACACTAAGCGCTATCCTCGGAGTGGTTCGTTAGGATCGTTCAAGATGTCTACAGTGATGACGATTTTGATCCATTAAGCTCGATGAGCTAGTACTCTAGAGTTTCAATATCGGTTACGAAGTCACATTACGAGCTTTTATTTAAGGACTGTTCTACTACACAAAATCGTCAAATAATATTCACACTACTACAGAATATATTTGGAGCGTTGCACCCTTAAAACCATCTTAAATGTAACTGTCAAATTGCTAGTTGTAGAAGACCCAACGTTCGGAAGACCTTAACCTGGTTTAGGCGAATATCTAGGAGTCCAGATAAATGAAGTAGGTAGTAAAAGACTTCAATCTAGTTTAAAGGCATGATCCCTAGGCTAAATTCTCACACTCAAGAAGTATTTTTGAAAATCTTTCTCTGTTCAAAACGTCTCAAACAGTCCCTAAAATAATCCTACATACTCTACCACACAAATGTAGTTGATTTGACACGCGAATTACTAATTACACTTCCGGTGTCTCGTGGATCGCTACACTACCATCTAACAGTCGTCTGCTGCATACATTCTGCATCCTGTACAAATCACGCTGCTAACAACATCTTAATTGCACCAAACCTGTCGAAACGTTTAAGGCAGTAATTGCCTGAAATTATCAACAATTATTTGACTTCAACAACAAGCGTGGACACTCCTTCGCCTGCGCTGAAGCAATTGCAAACACGGCTAGGTGTATTGACACATCGGAATGATGAAGTGATATAAATCGGTTCACATGCGATTCGCGGTGTAATAAGTTGAGGTTGGTTTTACCTCAGTAAAAACTGATGTTTCAAATATCAAATTTATTTAGATGAAAATTCGAATAAAAATGGCTCAGAGTTTAATTATTGAAAATACTTTTCTTTTGAAGAAACTTTGGGTTATTAATTTAAGTTATTAGAATATTTATTTCTCCATACAGAAACTTCACATCTCAAGGCCCAGATTTGCTGGAGGAACTTCAAATTACTGCTTACTTTGAATAGCTTTTCAGTAAGATCAATGATCTAGTAACCCTGAAAACTGACCCAATTCTATATCGAGATCCTGCCAGACAGTAATACTTCCAATAGAAAACAACATCCAAAACATCCATTTCGCATTTCGTAAAAGGGCACACAAATCGCGCTAGCAGCCCTTTTAGCTTGGAGCATTGAGTTTGTCTGGGGCTCGGACGTCCAAACGGCATCAGCAACAAACAGCCCAGTGTCGCAATGCGAGAGCATCGTGACGGACGCTCGAAATCGGACCCTACCCGATTACCCATATTGACCTTTAATGTTCGCCTGCTCACTAATTAGTGAGCTGTACGCAAGCGTGGTTTGGAATGGAAAACAGTTGACTACAAGACGACCTACATACACAACGGTATCGATTGTGGATTCAATTAAGAGATTGTGCTTTTCGCTTCCCAACCCGATGAAACGCATGGCTTTGGCTGCAACAGCTGCTTCTTGGTGTAGTGCAACAGGTTGCTGCTCCTCATAATGGCGTTGTGACGTTTCTTCTGATTTTAAAAGCTTCCCCAGGGGTAAAGAAAAATCCTTTCTATGAACCTGCTAGGCGCGAAAGTGCTGCCACCAATCGATCCGATGATTAGCGTATTGAGCCGACGCGCAAGTGTGCTTCGTCATGCCCTTGAGTGCCGGAAAGTTTGGAGTAGGAAAAGTGCTCACACACTCCAGGCGTACGATCCGGGGCCGCTTGTAAAGAGTGTTGTTGCTGCTGCTGCTTGAGACAATATCATAACCGAAGTGGTGCTGGTGCTCGAACACCGAACGCCGATAGCAAATTATCGAAAGTGTGAAATGTGCACCTTTAATGTAGCACGGGAAATGGTAGTTCCGGTTGGTGGTCCCTTTTTTCGCGAACCGGATGCTGATGCAACGCAGAGTGGACCGGCACTGTCAAAGGTTGTGCAATGCAAGTTGGCCTTTGGACACAGAAAATCGCCAATTTATTGCACGCCTCGGTTCGGTATGCTAAGGGTGCAAACATCATCAGGCCAATCGCTGATACTGATTTTATTGTAGCACGCGTGTTGCCTGGCAAAAGGACGACAGTTGATTGGTTCGATTTGACATTTTTACAGTTGTAAAATGTCATTATACCCAACGCCGACGGGGCTGGCAGCTATGAGGCAGGAAAAAGATTTTTAAAAGGTCAGCAAAGTTTGAGAACAAAACGCACGCTTGACATTTGTTAGAGAGAAGCATCGTAAAGGAGTAAAAATGTTTAACAGCGTTGATAATTAGTTGCGGGAAAAGTGCGCTGCAACACTTTTAATTAGCGCAACCGATCACCAAACAAATTTTAATCGTCTCGGTTCGCGTGACAAACGGCCCCATTACGGATGTGTGATTTAGCTGAACGTTAGCGCCATCACAAAGACACACACACTCTTGCTGAATCGATCGATACAGAATCGCAAATCAAATCGATCGGTTTTCGATGGGGAAGCAACGCTGTGCCGTGATCGTGGAACTAATTTTGGCGTTCGGTGCTTTATCTCGCGATCGTAAAGCAGGATACATTTTTATGAGCGACCGCATCAGCAAAAAAAATAAAAGCCGATTAGCATACAACCGCGGATTAGTGCAAAACCACCGCGCGAGCTGATCCCGACCGTCTCGATCGTTTGATGCGGTTAGGTCGAATCGCAGCCGCTGCGTGCGTATTATCGGTTGTCGGTCAGTCGGCGACGTACGATAACAGCCCCCGCCAAACACACCGTTGCACATTAATTAATAAATATTTAAATCGCATCCTTCCCGATGTGTGGGAACTCTTTATCGCCGGTGTCGCAGTAGCGCTCCGTACGAGCGATAAACGCTTTTCGGGCTACCGCTGTTGATAAGGAACCGTAGCAAATCAAACGCAACAAAAAAAAAATCCTCCTCAACACGGAAGAAGTTTTTTCCGCTAACTAAACGGTTGCTCACTTCCGTTGCTCGTAAACTACGAGATGTAAAGAGTTAGGAAACGATCTCGCAAGAGGGCGAACTAATTTGTTTGTTTTCCACTAGAGAACGCGCGCCATCTTTTTCACTACCGATTAGGTATAATTCATAGCAAAAGGAACCCCATTAAGGTGGAATTTTGATGTAAAGGAAATGTTATGTTTTCGCGGGATTATAAAACAAAACCGACCATCCGCTGCGATGCGATTGTTTCGATGGTCCCCCCCCCCCACTAAGAATCTTAAAACAATAACCCAAAAAAGCGAGAAGCGTGTTCGTTAGTGGAAATTCACTTCACTTCCCAATCGGCACCAACCTCGAAAAGGTTCGTCGCTTCCGTACAGCATTGCTCAAGTCTTTTGTTTTATTCGCCCATTGATCGTGACAAGTGAACGATTTTGTTACTTTTTTTGGTAAGTTAATTTGTCGTAAATGAAGATGTTCTACCCGGCGCAACACAACATGATGAATTAATTTTCTCCTCCATGTTTTGTATGCCCTTGCCTTGGTAGTAGCGGCCTCATTATGTCCGAAAATCTATTTTCCGCAGCATTAACAGTTTGCGTTGCGCTACCGCCGTGTTTTTCTTTACACACAATTGAATTAGTGTCAATTGTTGCGAAAGAGCACCACGAAAACCAGACAGCACAATAGAAGCTTTGGATCTTTGACTCGGTGCGTGTTTTATCGTTTTGACAGTTTTTGGGTGAGAGTTTCCGCGCAGGGTCAGTCAGCCAACCGATGCAAGTACAAATGATGGTCCTCACCGCTTGTCCCTTTTCCCTCTCCTCCCAGTCGTCCCGTACTCGGGATGGATCGGCCACTTCAAGAGTGATGTTTGGTTTAAAGCGCACCATAAACACTTAACCGGCCGTGCCGTGGCAGAATAATGAGTACGCAAGAAGATTGTCATTCTTGTGCGCGAACTACACTACTTCAGAAAAACAATGGCCTTCTCTTCTTAGCAGCAAAATGGCACGGAAGTAACCGTCAAGTCTTTCGTATGCGAACTACAAGAGATTCCATTTTGCAGGAAACAAATGAACATTGCAAAAAGGGGCAATAAAACGCAACACTTCAACCACATTGGAAACCTTCTCTTGACACCTTTTGTTGTTGTCCTCCCAGTGCTGTAAAGTTTGCTAATTGATCCACCGGGTAAGTTCATTGTGCTCATCCGAAGCTGTTATGATCATCGATTTGAGCAGGTTTGCAAAAGAGTCATCACATTTTGTTGTTGCGGCGGAAGTTTCGGCGAACCCAAAACCATTCAACCACACCTTTCACATTAGCAGACTTGTTAAGGTTAAGCATGGTCTGGGAAGAATTTATTACGATCGCGTCACACAATTGTTAAGAATTTCTGACGAAGCGGTAGCGAAATTCCTGCCATTTCCGTTCGAAATCAGCTTTGCTGCCCAATTTATGGTCTATGGGGCCTCTTTGATGGTTCAAACACTCAAAAGCATGCCAAGAATGCACCTTTCCTTGAACTCGCGCGCACAAGAGGTATCCGTTAGTGTTGTACGCACGCAGCTACAGTTCTTCGCTGAAATTCTTTCTTCACCGAGTGTCTGTTTTTTTTTTTTGGGAAACAATATCGCCAAAACAATATTGCCGTTTTTATGATCCTGCTTCATTAATCGATTTCGAGCCGTATAATTAATGTGAATATGCAAATTGATTCACCTCATCATTCACCCCGTTTTTTTTTTTTTGGAGCGAGAAGAAACAGAAAATTTCCCTGTCCGTCTTTATTGTTGAGGACTTGTTGTCTTCTTTCTTCCGTTTGCTCGGAGGATGTCTGTTCTGATGAATGCTTCTACTTTGTCAAAGAAATACCAATAGAAATGCCCGATACCCATAGAAAAACCTCATCAAAACACGCATACAGGGCAGAATTGTACCGTTTTCGAACAGGTGGCTAGGTTCTATTCAAATTCTACGAGAATCAAGATCAAGGTTTGCTGACACTGACTCGTCAGCATGATAAAAGTCCGCTTCGGAAAGATAGTGAGCGATAGCTGTTGACCGGCAATTCGCATCACAAGGGATGGGCAAACGTTGCTTCGACCAGGTGTTGCTTCGCTCAGGTGTTGGCCTAACCTAATCTGAAGACTGACGAGCAAATACCACGCAAGACAACGCGACGCGGCGATGATGTCAGTCGGTGAATTGCGGTTGTGGTTGTGAGCGCTTGCCTATCGGACAGTTCACACACAGATAAGAATGGTCAATGGACACCACCGCTGGAAGCAGGTTATTGAGACTATGGACTTTCGGGTGGTCGGATGTTTCGTAGCTTAAATCCCTTCTGCAATTCCCTTCAAAATAGGTTTGAGCTATGAAGGATCACGTCATACTTCAAAAATTAAATGAATTAAATGTTAAACTAACTCCTCAAAACAGTTAATACAAACCGGAAAAGATTGTTGCCAGCGTTGACTACGACAGTGATACGAACCCGGTGACCACCACCTGGACCTGGATACCCATCAGGACCACGGTCACTTCACACCACATCTCTCGCCCTCTCGTGGCGAATCGATTCGGACGGCAAAATAAGCGGATAACTATAAATTATCAATAAGCGCTAAATGTCGTGAGAATAGGTCGTAAATATTTTTTTTTTCTTCTTTCATTGGTACGCCTCAACATCGTTCGTAGTCTGCAGGGCCCGCCCATTCGTCTGGTGTGGATGCCCGTTCTGGCAAACGGAGATCGAAGTGTGCTGTGGTGGTAGTGATGACGACGACGACGACTACAGACGACGATTCATGCTTAAAGGAAGCTGGAAAAGGCAAAAATATGAACCACGGCATATCCCTTAATGCTTTTTTTTCCTGGGTTGGTTGGTTAGTTTTTTCCTCTTTTGTGGTCAAATTTATTATCCACACAGCTGGAACGTTTGTGGAACGTTTTTTCTTCCGGACAACCTGGGCAACAAGCGCAAGAGAAAGAGAGAATAAAAAAAATCGAACCTTTACTTTGCATTTTTGATGTACGAAATTAACGAAAAAATGGTGACAACCAACAAAAAAAAATGGCTATTAGAAACCAGTGATCATAAACGAGTATTTGTGGGAAGTATTTGTTTCTTCCTGGAATCAATTTGTTCATGCGCTGACGCTGACGGTAACGGTAGGAAGCATGTTTCGTTGGCTGAGATTTTTGAAGGAACTTAAAGTGAAGCTGTGCTAACGTTGAGTTCCAGTTCCTTGGTAGAAGTTCTTCATTTTGCCTTTACAGTGCACCTTTACACCGCCCGTGGTGAAGTCTTGAGAGGCCGTATTTTAATCACATCCTGCGTGTGTGTGCGGGTAAGAAGCAAGATAATGAACTTATTCTTGTAGATTGCAATCATAATAGCCATGAACCGAAAAGACATCAGCCGAGTATAAGTCCTCCCAAGTACCCAACATTGTTGCGATCGTTATTTATGCTTGACTGAGTGGCTCAGGATCATTGGATCATCAGAACATTTTATTCGATTTTTACGAGAACAGTGTGTCAACACGTATGAGGAGGTGCTTAAAGGTGCAATCTCCTTTCTTTTTATTTCGTAAAACTTCCTGGATTTGATTACACCGCATCACATATATTCAAAATTTAAATGAACGTAACTCTAAGATGTTAAGTTGCTACGTTTGAGCTTTGAACTGAAGAGAATGCTAGGGTCTACTGAAGCATTGGTATATGATCTATGTTTCTTGAATTGTAAACATCAAGGTTTCTAAATTTCGACCTCGAAAGACTGATGGATGTAATGTCTTTAAACTATTAATCTTTATCCCACCAAATATCGCAAGTACAAACACACCAAGAAACAGACTTAAGAGCTGCCCATTTTTTGTGCCCTCCAACAACTTTTTGCTTTCGTCGACTGCCCACCTTCTCACCCAAATAAACCCGAAACAAAAAAAAAATCTGTATTTTCCCAGCTCGGTGTACTACACACCACAACACCTCCGCACTCCTTGGTTTGGCAGAAAACCAATTTTTTAATGCGCGCCGTGTCTCACAGAACTTTTATTGCCCTTTTCGATTTCGGTTACCGCCTTTCCGATTTCGGCGGTGACTTCGTTTCATTCACCGTCGTACGGTCGGAAAAGGCAGGAAAAGACATCTAAATTTGTTTGCGTTAGATAGAAGTGGAAAAAAAAGACGACGAACCATCTATCGGAAACCGTCCCGGCTGAAGGTCAACCGGGGCGTATGGAAGAAACACGTCATATGTGTGCGTGTGTGTGTGTGTTTGGTGTCTGTGTCTGTGAGAACGCCAAAAATATCTCACCCAAAAACTGGCATGCATCCGTGCACACCTGTTCCGAACACACCGAACACCCGTGTTAAAGGTTTAAGGAGCTCGCTCGGTCAGTCCCCAGTCCCATTCCACCCACCTGACCGGGGGGTAGGCACAAGAAGGTGTTTCGTATGCTAATGAGTCCATTCATAAAACACCAGAGTCGTCCGACGAAGCTGCTTGGTACAAGTGGTGAGAGAGACAGCAAGCTGGTCGATAAGTAGCAGCCACAGTGGAGTGGAAATAGTTTCCTCCAGTGTGGTCAGTTTCTGTCACTCTGAGCTCTCTGTGCTGCACTTAATGCTACACGGAACTGGTGCAATCGCGAGTTTTCCCCGCTGCTCGATCAAACGACCTTCGCGATCACAGAGGCCCAGAGAAATTATTATCCATTGGCTCATTAGGTCTAATGTAGCTTCAGTTGCTTGTACTTCCGACAATCCCGCTCGACTGATGACTGTGGAGAAGACCCGGGTTGCACCGTGATTCAAGAGTAGGTCCGGGAAATGACACAACGCCCCCCGGCGGGTGGAGCATATGTTTATCGGCAGGGCAACTAGCATTTACTTTCACCGGCAAACTACCACTGTCCACGATGACAAAACGAAATGTGCTTCTATTTTGCATTGCGGATTTTTGTTGTTGTCTTCGTGGCTAGTTTCGTGGATGGCATAAGAAATGAAAGAAAGAAAGGTTGGAGGAATTGTGGTCACTGGTATTGGTAATTGGCAATTGTCGTCACGAGCACGTTTCGTCTCGTCGCGGTAGCACATGGCCTTCACTGTGCTTCCTCTGTGTGCAGATGAGGTAACGCAGACGATGTTTTATGCAACGGAGAACTTCCCGCGTTGATATTACATCAGTAGTGAGGTAGGAGTTTGTAGACTCAGCAGATTCAATTCAAGTTTTGCGAAGTTGCTTATAAAGGTGAATAAGAAAAACTCGTTTTTGAGAGTTTTACTCATTAGTAAGGTCTTGAACAAGCTCTTAATAACTTAATCTTGTGTAGGCTAGATCATGAGTTCTTAGACATCATGATAAACTTCGTAGACATCGATCAAAGACTGTAAAACTATCAAGACATTCTTTTCTTCCTGGAACTTTACGTCTAAAACTTTAATCATCTATCTATCTAACTTAAACAGAGTTACTATGAGACCTCAGATAAGACCTACATATATGAGATTTGCAGAAACGATAGGAAAGAGTACAGAGAACTTTGTATCCCCTAATAGCTAGATAAGCTTATTCGTCAGCTTTATCTCTTAATATAAGTTGCCGGAGGAGGTCCTCAAATATTGGTGATATCTCGAAGTTGTCAATGTCCTTAGCTCCTATCACGAAGTTCGCAGACTAATGAGCTGTAGCGTCTAATCTCGAAATGTTCTTCTCTATTCCAGGGTCGTGATGCAACCCCATACCTGGAACGGAACCGTGTCGGACGGGACGCAATCGATTCGGCGGCCGCCCTCACCGATATGGGGAAATACCTGTTCCGGGAACGAAGGCTCCCGGTGTACGATATTGCCGTTGCCATCACGAAGTAAGTATAACCGTTCATCCGTCTTCATGCGGACGGCGTGGATCACCGACAGCCACACGAACCGACTGAGAACGTGACGCGTGGAACGAGGACCGGAGTATCTAAAGTGACAGAGAACTTCGTCGTAAATTGTGAACAGTGTTTATCGATACGGGTATCCGAACCAAGGCAGCAAAAGGACTTCAAATCGAACTCTAAAACCGTTGAGTTACCAACTCTTATCCTTACAGTCGTCAAAAGTTTGTGATCACTTTGCTCTTCTTTTCTTTCTATTCCATTTACTTGACTTTATTGTTGAGTTTAGACTCTTTACCCTTTTTCTTTCTCATTTTTTCTGTTTTACTCTTCTGACTTTTCAAAACCACATACAAAAAAAAACCAAAACTCTATTACTATGCGCACTAATCGAGCTCTTTCGCAGGTATGATATGTGCCGAAGAAGAAAAGGTGGCCGCTGTACGAAGGGCACAGCTGGTAAATTTTCTCTCTTCTATCCTATTTTCTTTCTGCGCTCTCTCTCTCTCTCTCTCTCTTTCTTTCTTTCTTTTTGTCTCTCACACACGTATTGTTATGTGCTTTTCTTACTACTCCTTTTTTATGTTCTTTGCTAATAGTGTTATCTTGTTTCTAGTTTTTCTTTTTTTTATAATTCCTTACTGACAAACTTTCGTTTCCTTTTCCTTTGACGTTTGATTGGTTAACTTTACTTTTAACTGCTTTTATATTTTACTCTTTTGTTTTCTTCTTTTGTTTTATTGATTTTTCTTAACTGCTAGAATGTTTAATTTTATAATTATAATTAATCCCAATGCTCTTGATGATAGAAATTACAATTCTACATTTTAATGGAATTGGTGTAACGATTAATCTTCCCAAAGGACGGTTTACAAAGGCGTCTTACAGTGAACAGAAACAAGACGTCTACAACTCCAAAAAACACACTAACACATACAAACCACAACCGACTTAAGACGAACTCGTATGAAATAATATGTAAGACAACGAACCGTACTGTCAGGGATCGTTCGAAGAGTTCTCTCTACGGAACCCGTTCTCTTGGAGATCCCTTTACCACAAAAGTCGTCCTCCACGTTCTCACCCTTCCCAAGAGGGGTGGCCAGTTTGGGCAAGGGTTCGTCCCATGCCCGCAACCATTAACCGTATCGTCTAACCACAAACAATTAATTATTACCATTGCAGACTAGATATGTGTAGAAGGCAATATGCAAATGACGCGTGTAATCGCGGTACCGCAGGTAATTATAGGCCACCAACGGCACACGATTGCTGCAGTTGTTGTTGTGTGGTGGTTTGCTGTTTGCTGCCGTTTGGCCACCAAACAAACAAACAAACAAAAAACCTTCAGAACTGCATCTTTGAACATAAATTTTCCATTTTGCTCGATTTGTTTTCTATTTCTGTGTACGCTCTCCTTCACTCTCGCCTGTTTTGTGTTGCTCTTTGTCGTTTCGTAGAGGATTTCCATCACGCTATCTTCTACACCTTCACCGTTCACTTGCTCACTGTTATGTTTGCTATCTCTTTTTCACACCCAACGCATTTACCTACGCATTTTCACTTTCTGCGTTTCGCTCTCTGTCTGTATGTACTGTATTTTCATGTGTCACTTCTTTAGTGATCTGTTTTGTAAATGTTTGTGATCTATTTGGCGGGTTTCTCTCACTTCTTCACTTTGCATCTGTACACTTTTCGCAATTTTCTCAACAAACGGACACTGTTTGCTGTTCGGTTTGTTCTTCTTTTTGCCTTTCATTTGCCATCGCTCACTGCACCTTGTGTTTGGTTTCAAACTTTTACTAGTACTTCATATCCACCAAGACATCTCTATTGCTGTCACATTGCTGTATACTTAATGTTGCCATCTTTTACCACCAGAGGGTTATTTAATTGCTCATGATGAATGTAAATAATTAAGCAAAGCTATCGGAATATCACGCAAAGCTGTGGCACGCACCTTCATATGCTTCTGTGTTTGTATACCTTTCGAGTCCGAGGTTTAGGATGTCCAGAGTATTGGAGGAGTACCACACGACTTGAAGGACCTTCAGAAGGTTCAATTTGTCCACCATTCCATATGCTACTCCAACCACAAATGCATCAATTTCGAGGGCTAGATTAATTATATTGAACCTAGTCTGTGGATTGAAATTGCTTGAAGTTTGATGGACTCCTAGCTCCTACTTAAGGACACCTATGCACCTCTGGACTCTACAAAAAGTCCACACTTGACTCCAAACTATAAAAGAGTCTAAAATCCCATCACTAATTTACCTGGTACAATCACAGGTGCCATTAAGCCGTATACATCTCTGTACATAGAGTAAGATTTTCGAACTCTTTTGGGAACTTTATGTTATGTCTCTTTTGACATTTCATCCTGTATATTTCACAGTAACGACTATACTTACCTTTCTGTACTACTCTTCCCCAGAACCATGACTATTCTTTGTTTGTTTCCTTTTAAAAACTTCGTAGATTCGATGACCCTTTACACATCGTAGGACGTACTACTTACGTAGTGTACATAGTGATAACGCTTCTCTAACATTCATGCACCTCTTACCACTACTGCTACTGCAACACTTCACCATGTAGAACCATTCCAAATAATGAACAGTCTACTAACAGTCGAATGCTTCTTGGTGGGGCGATGCATCATCATCAACAACACGGTGTCCAGTATATGGCCAGCCGCAAAGCGTGTAAATGTCACCAAAGGTGGTAGATGCATCCCATTTCTCACACCCAAAACTGGTTTGGTTTGGTTGGGCTGGACTGAGCGGATCTCCCAACAGTCCCACCAGCACACACACACATACTCACCCGCAGGTGCATCCGATTAAGCAGCAGAGCGCCTTTACTGATGTTTCTCCGTATTTTTTCTTCACCTACGCCTGTGGTACAGGATTCGCCTATGTCGGTGGAGCGTGCGTGGTAAACAAGCGCCTTGAAAAGGTCAACAGTGTTGCCATCATTGAGGATACCGGCGGTTTCAGTGGCATTATCGTTGCCGCCCATGAAGTTGGTCATCTGTACGTATACTCGCGCGACGTGAGGGTCGTCGAACTGTGGACACTCTAAACAGCAAACTCCTGCAGCGATTATTAACAAGTGTCATCTTACTGTTTGCCACCCCCTTAGTCTTGGTGCCGTCCATGATGGTTCCCCACCGCCAAGCTACCTCGGAGGGCCGGGTGCGGAGAAGTGTCGCTGGGAGGATGGATACATCATGTCCGATCTGAGGCACACCGAGCGAGGATTCCGCTGGTCACCGTGCAGTGTGCAAAGCTTCCACCATTTCCTCAAGTAAGTCGGACGAACACCTCCCCAGGAACTGCTTCCGATTAATGCTTTCCATCTGTTTTTTTCCAGTGGTGATACTGCCAGCTGCCTGCACAATCCACCCCACGAAGATGAAGCGCTTGGACGAGCGTTACCGGGCACGTTACTTTCGCTCGATGCCCAATGTCGGCGGGATCGGGGTACGTCGGCCTGCTTCAAGGATGAGCGCGTGTGCGCCCAGCTGTTCTGTTTCGATTCGGCCAGCGGTTACTGTGTCGCGTACCGGCCCGCCGCTGAAGGATCTTCCTGCGGAGATGGACAAGTATTATAACGCACTTCGACGCCCGTCACGAGCGACAACCGTGAAGTTCCGCGCAGTACTAACGATCGATTTTGTTCTCTTTTTCTCTCTTTCTTTTCTTATTTCCTCTCTCATTTTTTTGTGTTCTCAACAAACAAATTATCGGTATACTACTTTCATTACACGCGTTACGCGTTACTCGTTGCTTGCGGTTGAATTCGTTACCTTGCATGTGTCTGTCCCAAAAACTGTAACCCCTGAACATTGTTCACACAAAATTCGTTCACTGTCACAGCAC
>KZ062156.1:0-43204 GCA_002091835.1 Anopheles maculatus | reverse complement strand
GTTCAGCAGCGTTACCGAACGTTAACATCCGTTTTAGGAATGTGTCGTTTGCGGGCTTGTGTGTCGCTGCCGGGAGTCGATTGAGGGGTTTACGAAAGCTTTGCTGGTTCTATTTTCGTGTTTTTTTTGGCACTTATTTTCCATTGCTGTTTTTTCTTCTCTATTTTGTGCACTTTTATTTTGTTTTATGTTTTTTGTGTGTTTGTTTTATTTGTTTTCTTAAATTTACATAAGCTGCACAAATCTCTTTTACTTTTACTTATAAAATTCTATAAAAAAAATATTGTTAGACACAAAAAAAGCAACGCATCCGTGTTGTTCTTTGATGAGATAACTCTAGCGCGTAAGGTTGTAAACTCAAAAGTCTGCCAATTTGCATCAACAAAAAATTAGACTGTGGTCCATTTTAAGAACTCATCGATACAAAACAAAACACTTCCATCGAATCAACAACACATTTACCATTTATTGCTTTTTCTTCCGAGCGTGTAATATGTGAAACACTTTCTAGCTAGAAGATAAGATAGTTTAGGTTACATTTAAAATTTTAAACCTTTAAGCCTAATGATAAAACTGCAATGGAAAGCTAGGGAAAGCTAGGAATGCAACTTTTGAAGCAACATTTTCGCTGGATTTCGAAAATGGTTCCACGCTTCACATTGGCCAAAGGCTCACAACAATTGTTAGGTTGCGACCGGCAAACAAGTACCACTTGCTATGCACAGAAATGCACAAAAACTTGATAAACTTTACAAAAGAAAAAGCTTACGGAAGAGATGAGAGAACTCGTTTCGTGTGAACACGCGCACACGCACAGCAGCGATCGCACACCATTTTCGATCGGTAAGAATGTATTTTGTGTAACCTCACCACTATAAACCACTCTTCTCCGCACCATCTTCTACTATGTCGGCGGACCAAACTCTCTCCCCTATCTCTCTACACTATATCAAGTCCGTCCGATGCCACAATCCATCGAGAACTTTCACTGTCGCTTCTCATTGAGTGCATGAGCTTCTGCGATCGTCGCAGTTTCTCGGAACGATTTTCCCGTCCGGCAAATCTCTGTTACTGTTACTGGGGACAATGGAGAAGGTTTATTTTCACTGTACAATTCTGCGGATTAGCAAAACACACCAACATCACCGGCACCGAAGCGACCAGGCTGTGCCGTCACTGTATATTTCTACATACACTGGTTGGGGATTCTACCGATCTACCGTATGCTGTACCCTTCACTCTGTTAACTTCGTGCAGTATCCTGCTCCTATCTGTTACCTTCTCTGCGATCTTCTGTTTCAATCTCTTTCGAGAGTCTCGATCTATACGATCTACTTTAACAGCGTGAGGAACCACCGATATAGTGCATGATAACTACCTCTTTTTTCTACTTCAATCTGACTCTAGAAGAACTTCTACTTTACTATTCTACCCTACTCTACTCTACCTTAACTTACTCTACTGCTACTACAACTGGACTTTCCCACCACTGGATATCGCTCACTCTGTACCTTTTTCTGCCGTACAATCGGAAACTCAATCACCCAACCAACCTCATAATCATCATCATTGAACGTAGGAAGCTTCTGCTGGATTATTCACCAATGCCTTGCTTCGTTGTCTCTATAAGTTACTGTAGTGCCCGACCTAATACTACCCTGCTAGGGATTGCGAATGAATTATGGTGCTTGCGCTACCTTTTAACTGCACCTTCCCTCTTTTTTAGTTTTGTTATAGGACAGTAAATTATAGCATTAGCGTAAGTCATTAGTGTATATTACGGAACGCCCCAAGTACTATAATTGCATGTGAAGCAATCTGTGAACGATGCGAAAACTACGAGGTTGATTCGGAAACGCGATCTGCATGAGGATGTATTTACCATTAATGGTCGGAGTTTAGCATGCCTACAAAAACTGTATAAATGTATCGCTTACTAGAAGGTTAAGTAGATAGACTTTAATTAGGCTATTGTATCAACGAGCTGCGAACGTATGTCCGTCGAAGAACGTGCTTCATCCTTGTCATCTTTCAACGCAAAACAAGATCCCTCGGCACACAAACATTCCTAAATCATCGTCAGGCCCCGGTTGTATATAAGTGTGTTGTGTCCTGAAGGTACTATCTCGCTCTCTCTCTCGTTCGATTCCTACTTTCAGATACTATCGGATTCCCTAAGTCCTCATTCCACAAAGTCCATCTGGAACCGTCGCTATATCTGATGGTTGGACGTAACAATATCGAAACGCTCTACTACCAATAACTCTGCTCGCTATTCTAAACAATGAAACAAATTAATGGTAACGCTATTGTACAGTGCCTTAAGAGAGAGAGAAACAGGTTCTGTGTGGTATACGCCTATGTATAGTGAACATATTTGTACGGTAAAACAAACTGGTGCAACGAACGGATTCCCCAAAATGGCTTCTCACTGCCACTCGAAAGGTAAACGCGCTTCGGTTTACTGCACACACCGTTGCACAGTTTTACTCATGTACTGCAACCGTCGCACACGCCAGAATGGTGAACCACGCACCTGTCGCACGTTCATATTTTCATGAAAAAAAACATTCCAAATTCGAAACAAATGAAACAAATTAATTGGATGCACGAAACCAATGCAAAATTATGGATTCTTTATCGAAAACAAAGTTATAATGAAAACAAACATTTCAAAGTTATAAATTAAGTAACAAATAGTGTACAAAATGCTGTATTCTTTAGATGCTATAAAATTAGAAACCCCTTCGTATATACTTAGCTTTAAATATTAGCCATAATTTTAGTTTACTATAAACTTCTTATTAAAAGGTTTGGTTTCCAACTAGAAGCTACATATATCCCGTGTTATAAAATAGCAAGCGGGCCTTATTACTGCACGTTACACTCTAAAACCCAATTGTATTGTTCTCACTGTACACACACACACAACAGAAAAAAAACCCTACAAAACTACTTCCCAGTGTGCATACATCAGTACTATGCATGTATATTTATCCTTTTTCACGTTGATAGTTTATAGCACCATCCTTTCTACATATCACGTTCATCCCAAAAGCTTTCTGAAGCATCCTTTAAACAAAATACAAACAAACACACTCACTCACTCACTCACTAGTAGATAGTGCCGCATTTTATTGTATGTTTATTTTATTTTCCCACCCCCTTTATTTTTGCTCGCCTTCCGTACGCTAATCATGTTGCTTACAGAGCAATTCAAGTAGCAACAGCCAACAACGTGTTTGGGTGTGTATGCGTGTGTTTATTCGCTTCCAGCGAGTGGGGCAGCTTAGGCAACCAGCAGTAGAGTAGTTGTGTGCCTATGTGTGTGTGTGTGTATGCGCGCGCGCGCGGTGGGTGTATCTGTGTTCAAAATTCGCCCGTTAGGCCAGAACAAAAAAAAATAGGCAAGGAAATGCTCACGCAACGCAACTCCTTTACGTTTTGGACAAAAATACTTCAAACCAAACAGAACTACTGCTGCTCCACTGAGACACACACTGTTCTGACAGTGGCGTAGTGTTACTCTCTACTCTCTTTAGCTGCAAATTGTTCATACTGCACACCTGTTTACACTGTTCTGTGAGCCGAGCAGGAAGAGAGAAGGATCGAACGATAGAGATAATGCATAGCATACAACAAAATCAAACTGCCACCCCATCTTTTGCGCTGTAGTAAGGTGTACTTTAGTTTACTTAGCTTACGAGGTAGGACTTTTCATTACACTTTGGTTGGCCTTCATCTGCCCCACTCGCTGGAAGCGAATAAACACACGCATACACACCCAAACACATCCAAACACAATGTTCAACCACCATCATCCGCCCTTTTCCAAACGAAGTAGGCTGCTCGCTTATGTTCTGTTTTCTGTTCAATGTAAATAGTTAGTGCGTTAGTGTCTGTTTATTGCATATGTTTAAGTTCTTGCGTCCATATCGCTACACTACTAGGAGAAACCTATATGGCGCAAACAGCTTCTTTTTCGTTTCTTCTAACGTGTGCAAAAGTGCAAACAACGAATGCATAAGACAATCAATTATCGGTAGTAGTAGAAGAAGATGTACCTCCTTTGTTTGGGAAGAAATTTTATAGTTCGCTACACTTACATTAGAGAGCCAGGTGAAACGAAAGGAAACCACCCGAATTAGGTAACGAGATAAAGAAAGAGAGAGTGCGAGAGTAAGAAACGTGAAAGATATCGAAAGACCGGAGACGCGTTTGTGCGCGCCACCATTATGTAGTGTTTTAATTTATTGGATTTAAGTTATGGGATAGTTACTTTTCTTTGTCCTTTCTTCCTCGTCTTCTTCTTCCACTTCTCGTTTGTGTGTGTTGTTGCTTGTACAGGAACGATTTCTTCCTGTTGGAACAGCAATCGGTTAACCCGATACGGCGCACATGATCGTTGATTCGATTAAGCGCTAGCCGGTACATTAATCGTTCAAATGAGCTACAAGTACACATGAGTTAGATACTAGATACTAGACTATTCGTATTGTGTTAAGATGATAAAAGGATACGAAACAACAGCTTAAACGTGCACGGCACACGGTAGGAAGCTAGGTTTCTTTTGCGCCCGAATCGTAGCGTACCCCGTTCGAGGTGAGATATTCGTTATGCTTGTGAAACAGTTTACGGTGATGCGTGAAGGATACTGTAGACGAAGTGGATGATTGTATTTCGTTTATGTATTTTGTAAAGTGAGTATCTAAATAAAGAGAAAAAAATATATAAATTTGAAACGAATGTCGCTGCTGTTGATGTTTATGGCTTACCGGTTTACGAGCGAGAAAGAAAACTAGTTTGGAAATTAAGGTGATTTTTTTCATTTATATCAAATTCTTCCTGTAAAATTGTGGTGTGAGAGAAGTATAATTGAAATAGAATAAATATAATATAATAGTGTCAATTGTTTCCATTTAATGGAGGCGCATGGTCGTTCACCACATCACGAAATTGCAGATGATAAATTAAATTGATCTTAAATTAACCATTGTAGTTAAATCAAGACTGATTTTTAATAATTAAAAAATGAAGATAAGTTTTTGAACTTAAGCCCGAGAAGTACGTATAAAAGCGTTTGGTTGGGTTATTGAAGGTATGGTTTACGATATTCAGTTAACTTTATGCAGCTTTTCTTAAGTTGTTGCTGATCCAAACAGAACTGAGCCCAAGAGGATGTAATACAGCAAGACAATTCTATTCCAATAAAAACACATCTTCAAATGTATCATAAATATTACAATTTTTACCAGTGGCAACAAATTCTGCAATAATTACAATATGTTTTATAATTTTGTAGCTATAAAGTTAGTCAAACTGTGCAAATTTATGAAGATTAATGTGGAATTATCGCACATTTATGATAATTCATAGTGAAGTGCGTTAAGCTGTTATTATTAACAGTCAAAAATAAATTGACTTATTAAACAAAATTAAAGTTTGTGATATCACACCGACCGCGTTGACTCAGATATAAACAATACAAAAATTGCAAAATAATTTCTTTTGAATTATAAATGCCTGTAACTACAACAATTTATTGTAAATTTATACAAAAACAAAGCTAACAAAATTTACAAAAATAAACCTCCGACATTAGAAAAGAGCTGCAGCGTTCCAAGCTACTCTGTGAACGTGCTCTAAAGCAAGCAGTAATGCGGATTGCATATTGGCAGGGGCATTTTATAAAGCCGTTGGGTTTCTACAGCGAATTATCGTGATTTAGTTATAAAATCGTAGGAGAAAAGTTTTTTAATAAAATATTGTCATTGTTATAAAACAGTGTAATGTTAAACGCTGCCTAAATTGTTCTTTTTACTTAAAAAAATGCATATAAAGGGATATCGTTTAACATGCAGCTTGGGATGTTAAATGCATCAATTAAATTAAAGAAAAAAACATTCCCAAAGTGATTTTGATTAGCAAACATTCTTTAGTTCTTACTTGATTTATTTCTTAAGCAAAATCAACTGTGTTAACTAAAAGTTCAATTTTATCGTGCTCTTTCGGGTGGTCTTTTCCGCTAGCTGTCAGTTTCTATCGATATGCTGTCAATTGGAACCTCAACTGAACTTCACTTACGACACCAGATTGCATACCTTGCACACTGTAAAACGCTTTGCGGATTGCATAATTTTCATGCTTATGGTTTTACTATGGGGCGGTCCGGTGGTGTATTCGATAGCGGCGCCGCTCTTCACACGGCAGGACCGGGGTTCGAATCCCGGCGGACCGCCTCCCCGTACGCAGGACTGACTATCCAGCTACGGGTAAAACTTAGTCACAGAAAGCTAGCAATAGCTGGCAGGCCAAAACCTCACGAGGTTGTAGTGCCAAGGAAGAAGAAGAAATGGTTTTACTATAATTTTATCATCCCTTCGCACGATAAACCCCACAAAACCATAGCACCCCAAATTGAAACCTTCGCATTCTTCACCCATTTAAAAATGTTCTTGGATTCCGGTGTCATTACAAAAAAACCTCAAGACAAGATAACATCAAGGTTGTTCGAAACACTTGCTTGTTAAAAAAAGGGCAAGAAAAAGGCTTCTTAATTTTCTTGTTTGGAATTACAACCTCATCAGGGATTGAACTACATGTTGGGGTTTTTATTTTTTCCTTCGCAAATAAATCAGTCTTGAGCAATAAAACTTCGAAGCATTTTATTTCTTTTACCGATTTCCAACCACATCGTTCTAACAGAACTTCTTCCATTTTCCACCTTCTTCAGGATTTACCAAAACCATAACCATAAAATAAATTCCATACCAATCATCTATTAAACAGCAGTCAATGAGATATCTCCCGGTGTGCGGTGTTAACATTCGATCGGTCTCGTATAATTTCATTAGCACAACTAAGGAACAAACCGCCACAAAACGAAATGAAAACAAAGCAGGAAGTGAAGAAAAATCAACCCCAGCAAACACGTGCATACATCCGTACACTGTAAGCTGTAACCTGCACAACACGGTGTGCATTATTTTGCGCCCTCCAACGCTTTGTTCGTACGCTCAACAGTTCAATCGAAGACATTGAAAACCTTCCTGAACATTCGCGGGAACTGTACGAAGGCTCGATCTCATTGCCAGTGACCATCAATAAAGGGATCGCAGCTCACACTCACCGAAACATTCGAGAGAACTTCACCGATCGTGTCTTTAGCTACACCATTTCACTCTCGCAGCATTTCATCTCGGTGAAGCTGCTGCTGCCGTGAGATGTGGATGAGGACAATTAATCGTACGCTGAAGAGCCATCCATCCGTGGGTAAAAGGCGAACAATGTTTACACAAACAAGTCGTCAAGTCGTCATACAAGGTGAGGACTGGAAGTAGATTAAAATTTACCTCTTAAATGCTTAATAAAAGGTTTAAAAAATACTCTAAAAATGTCAATCTAAGCTAACTACCACGACAAGAAAGCAAGTGCACAAAACCAAACCATGCATAAACACCCTCCGCGTATGACTTTATCCCGTAATGTTTTAATTACTGGCGACCTTCTTTCGGCTCGTTGCCGGCCCAGTCACCCAAAGCGAACAAGCGACCGACAACACCCGACCCGGTGTTGACGGTCGGTCGCGATGTATATATGCGTTTTTCGGCAATACCGTATTGTTCCATCGACACACAAGTACACAAACACACGCACACAGGTCGACCAAACGCAGCGAGTGAGTGGAGGAATAACCGAGAAACACTTTTCCCGACACTCGCGCGCCAATCTCGCGGTACTGGTACTTGAATATTACTCAATACACTTCGGAGATGTACACTCTCTGCACCACCCATATGTGTGCGTGTGTGTGTGTGTGTGTAGTTGTGTGTGATGTGTCGTGTGTGTGCGCGCGCGCTGCTTATGCTCTTCTCGAACAATCTTTAAACGCACCGAAATTAACGGCAAGCGCGCCAAGAAGTAAATGCGCCAAGTGAAGCAAGTTGCACACCACATGGAACGTTCTATGAGGCTGTTTGCCAACGAGCATAATTTGTGCGAGCAGCTGTGATTAAGAAGTTTCCCGAACGCTAGAAAAATTTGCATTGAAAAAGGTTAAAAATTGTGACATTGAAATGTGTCAAAAATTGGATGCTTACTAATAAAATTAAATTGAAGCTGTTAGTAAAAACATAAATCAACGAAACTAATTTATTATGATAATAATATAACAAAAGTATAATAAATAATGAAACAGAAAAGATATATGACAAGAAGATCAAGTAATAAGTCATTTATACAAAATGCATTTAAAATTATTGCTAAGGAATTGATTATAGTATTTAATATTCAATATCTATGATGACTTCTGGATGTTTCTTTTTACATTCATTGACGTTTCATAGCAGAAACTAGTCGTTGAATATAATTTTAAAGAGGTATAAATTCGTAGCAAATACTTGAAATTACATATTTGAGCACATGTTCAACGATATGTCTAGTAAATACAAACAAATGTTTAACTTAAATCTTTTAAATATCTACAACAATTTTCACTCAAACAATTATTTTTTTTTTAACTGTTTCCGGTACTTGTCACCGTTTATTTGGTGCTTATTTTACCAAATATTATTACTTTAAACAATTGCTTAACTATATTGGCAAATACTGGCTAGGAACGTATGGCTTATTTATGGGTTTCGAGTAGTTTTCTTACTTATTCTATGCCATAAAAGAATTTAGAACTTATAAAATGATAAAAATACAACGATCAAACAATATTAAATTAAAATATTGTGCCTTATATTACTGAAAACTACTCGTATTGTGCTCTTATATGACTTTCTTAATTTAGTTTAATTTTTTTGCTTTGACGAGAATAAAATCGAATGCTATAAAAGTTCCTTATATTTGAGTTTATATCAATCAAGTGTGCGCTTCTTGTTTTGCCAAAATCCATTTATTGTTCCTCGAAATTCTTCTAAATTTATTCATATCTAGTTGAAAATTACAGACAACAGACAAAGAGAGAGAGAGAGAGAGATCGAATCTAACAATTCTTTCCGGATGTTTATGTAAGTCATGACACTGCACCTTAGACAATGCGAATTGATACTTTGATCGTTCTCACTGACCACAAATCCGTGCGACCCGACAATTATGATACTCCAGATAGCTGACCGTTAAGTTAATTTTAACAGCAAACAGATTGTTTTGCGTGTTATCGTCCATTGCCATTGTACTGATATCGATCGCACACCTGTTTTTCCTCATCAAAAATTAACACCGGAACCTTGATTAGAAATAAAACGTGGCATCCCTTCTCGTGCATCGTAGATTAATCGCTACCAAGGGAAGATCGATCGGTGTAACGGGTTGTTGTTGCGTGTGGAAACTATGAAGATGAACTTTATCTTCCGTCAACCGTGGCTTTCCGCAAACACACACGTCATGCGATAAACGTGCCTGTTGTTGTTGACCCAACGGAACACAGCCACAGTTAATGGGATAACACACATTCAGGTATATTATTGTCAGAACACATACGCAAAACGCTCAGAACCATTTCCCATGAAAAGTCGGCCAATGTTTGACCAATGCAAATAGCACCGAAATTCATTATTTGTTCACAAACATTTGTTCACCTTACCGGTTCGTTCATTCTGACAGTGACAGCAGTGACGAACGGACAAACATACAATTTTAATAAAACTGTCAATAGAGGACTTTATGAAACTCTTTCACCTTAAGAGACACCTGTCTGCTTTTTGTGTACATCCAACCAGCCAACTTAAGACAGCTCGGCGGGATTGTGTCGTCGAGCAGCAGCTACCGGCCACCCGAATCGCGACATCGCGACCTTACTTTCAATTTTTTCGAACGCTGCAACCACCAACACACGCACAACACACGGACCACACGGGACGGGATGGCGAAGAACGCAAGGAATCACGGGAAGCGGTGTGGTACACTCACCAGTAAAAGTAAAACCCTCCAAAAAACCAGCCCTATTCCTCGTGCGATTCCTCATTATTGCGGAAGTCTCCCGAATACGGCTACACTGAACGCAGTTGAATGATTCTTGGATGATGGTGTTTGTTGTGATCTTGCTTTCTTTCGGGCTGCAACGAATTATGCAGTAGAAAAACGAGTTTGGTCTGCATCACCGCACCAGCCCACGGCACGGCATATCTGGCCATCTCATCTTCGTCAAGTGATTCCAGTTCGCGCATTAGCAGAAACCCCATTATGTAATGCACGTGCTTGGTGCAAGTGCTGCCCGATGTACGAAGACATGGGGCTGATTCGATCTGCCAATGCACAGTGGGTTGATTGGAAATAAACGTCGGGATGAAGCTGTTTTCTTATGTTCAGAAACATTTAATAATGTCACTAAATTAGTATTATAATTTAATAATGTTGACGATTATTATTTCAGATTATTCTTATTTGTACCGATCCTGTTACAACAAGTAACAGATTACCCATAAAAATATAAAGAACAATATACAAATATGTGTTCGTCTAATCGGTGACAGCTTATGCAAGCATTCATTATTCATTTGTTAAGAAAAGATTCTTTAAATTCTTCAACGCAATATGTCAAACTAAAGAATGAACAAGACCAAAATAGACTATATTCGGAAGGCCATAGGACCGAACATCCAGCTACGGGTACAACGAAGTCAAGGAAGCCAGAAATGGCAGGCCAAACATCTCTTGATGTTGTAGAGATAAAGCAGTAGGAGATGAAAAACTTTTGAAGATTGACTTCCGGATTTGTACATCCAAGAAGCATTCTATTAAAATTAGGGTGACAAAATTTCCAGACGATCCTTGGTTTTTATTTGTTTCTTCAAAGTCCTAAAGATCAGTTGCCAAATTGTCATCGCTACAGAAAAGCTTGGATATAGTCATATGATGGAGCTTTCCTGATCCTGGCGTAAACAGTATGGCGGTCTTCGTCGTGAATAAGGACAACGATCTATATACTATAATCTTCCAGTGTTTACGAATGTTCTGACAGTTGGATCCAAGGTTCGAAAGTCAGATAAAAACACCAGCTGATAAAGTCTCGGATATCCTCATCAATTTTAACTTCATTTTACGATCACACAACACTATTAAGTGGTCGAAAACTGTCTCCAAGAAGCATTTTTCATCAGAGTGAGAAATCGGTTGATTGTCAGAATGTGTCAGAACTAGATCTTCAAATACTGTTTCTCAAATGCATAAGGTAGTAAGGCCCCATATACCAGTGGGTATTATAGAGTGGCTGTAACTGCTCCAAAGCTGATGCCGAAGTTTTGTGTTTTCTGTACGTAAAATACTTACTTTCTTACATATCTGTCGCTTTAACCGATTCACTGTCTTGACCTGGTACAGAAGTCTTCGATACAGCCCACGGTCTAGCGTTGTCGTCGTCTGCCAATCTAATATCCAAGGCTTTAAGGACTCATCAACGCCAGCACTCCATCTCGATTTGGGCCTACAACATCTCCTGTGTCCGTGTCAAAATTTACTGGGAGAGTCGTCCTGCGCCTCATGATCTCATGATTTCGACCAGTGGTGAGTCTAATATACGGCTGGATGGTGAATCCACCATACCACGCTGCTTATTCTTAGCTCACAAACTAAGAGTTTTTTTATAGCTCTCTCAAAATGTTCTTCAAATCACAATTGATGAAACATTTTCATGTGTTTTTTTAGGAGTAAAACTGCTATTCCTAGTTCTTAGTTACTTTGCAAAAAATAGGTTAATATGAAGCACAATTATTTTTAGATTTTATTCCACCAATCCACCCAATGTGCCAGATAGCCTAACCACACTGATCTTCTTGTATGTGATCCCACCCTGCCCGTCCATTCAAGCCCAACCGAAGCTCATTTAAAGAGCCATTGCAGTGTGTGCCTGGGCTTACGATACGGCATCCACCACCATTCGCCACACGCCATATCCTAATCTTGGCATCCCACATACATACATACGGTAAGCATAATATCCGTACCGCACCTTCTACGCGCTACGACAATTATACTTCACTTACACTGCTCCATCCATTCCCACTCGATCGTACGGGGAACGTGAATGTTTGTCCACTCGCTTGTGGACATTATCTCTTTCTTACCCGGGTATGCCCGGTTTGCTGGCTGGCTGCACCACTCAACACAAAAATAGGCAGTGCGTTAGCGAGTACTGTGTGTCGTGTCCCGGGGCTACGGCTGGCGCAAATATTGACCCAATTCCGTCCTCGAGAAGGTACCGTCACTACGCATGCGTTCCAGTGCACAGGACGGGGAAAACAAAACAGACACCAAACACCGTACCAGCAATGATCCTGAAAGTGACAGTACAAACCGTCACCTAAACGCGTCATCTATTATCAACCGCAGCCAATCAACGAAAGGTTCGTCGCTTGTGCAAAAAGGTAGCTCGAATCTTTCGTTTATTACTTTTCTTACAGCCGATTTCGTTATCAACCTGTGGTGGTGTGGCTGTGGAAAAAAGAAGAAGAAGAAACCGACGCCCACCCGCATATGAAACGTACAAACATTAAATCTGTAACGTTTGGGCCATTTAACAATTCAATCTCAATCCCCCGTGCCGGTTGCTTGTGTGGCCACCGAACGAAACATAAAAACCGATCAGCATCAATGCTTCGGCAGACGGTTGCGAGCAACATATGTTTGCGCGGACAGACGAATCCATCCATTAAAGATGATCCACCTTCCTTCATCCTTTTGCACCCTCCCCCCCGCGGGACTGCCATCATCCGACGATCGGATGATCGGTATCCCTCCAGCGAGAGAGTGAGAGTGAACCACTAAGTCACTATACTTCTTGTGTGGCCATTTCATTTCTTTACACATGTTGCTTCTCACTCTCTCGCAACGCAACAATAGATCGCAGCAAACCACCGAAGATGACCAAACCTTCGGGCGCCCCCCAAAACACTAACAATCAGCGCCCGAATGTGTCGCGCGACGTTGCAGACATCGAGCCCGACACCACCCCACAACAGGCAGTCGACAGTTTTTCCTTGACCAGCGGCCGCAACGGTCACACGGCATCCCGTAGGAGATTTGCACGCGGCAAAACCGACGAACCTCCCGAAGCTTGCGTGCGCTCTTTCGCTCTCGCGAATTTTCTCTCGTTGCTCGACTACTACCAGCAGCAGCAACGGCTGGCTAGCTGCCTAGCTGAGCTGTACCGAGCGTGGCTGTGTGTGCGCGGTGTTGTGTTGTCCGGCTGACTGTAGTGACGATACCGTGTCAGTCTGCAGCCGATCGTCACCGATAGAGGATCAGCAATTGTTGCCCCTTGGATGGTAGGTGGCTGTTAGTTTGTAGAACGAGTGGTCTGTTTTTATTGGCTGGAAGTGTTCTTATTCGTGAATTCGAGTTGCAGTTAGATACGTGTGTGGAAAGTTTAATAAGTGGCAAGTGAAACTACGAATGACGATCGAGAGACATATTCGGTGTAAAGCGCATCAGAAAAGGCTACCCATTTTCGGTGCCGAGCGTTACTTTTTCTAGCAAAAGGAGTGTTATGGGGAGGAATTTTCTATATGCTATAATTTTATAGAAACTCTTGTGCTATAATATAATTTAAATCGTTTAAAAAACGAAAGTAGTGTACAATGCTGTTGATCGCAATTTGTAAAAGACTTTATTAAAGACCACAAAACGCTCTCCTAAACGAGGAAGTGAAAACGTTAATTACACACCTTTCCTAACTGTGCACACTATGCAGATCTTATCCTAATGATACTGTGGTCAGTAATTGTTCCAGTCGGGCTCGTTTCCTGCCGTGCAAAAAAGGGGGGGGGGCAACCCATATTTCACCCTTCAAATAAAGCGATAATGACCAATAACAAGACACACGGGTGTCATATAATCGGCGCGCGCCAAGACCATAGCGAAACGATCGGCTCTGCTTCCGCCGTGTGTTGATTGGCACGTTATCCTAACCCCGTTGGTGGTCAGTTCCACACGCAAAAAGTATCTGCAAACACCCTCAGCTATATGAACTTATCCATCAGGTCTCTCGACTCGTTTCGCCTCTTTACCGTCTTACTGATGATCATCACCCTGCACTATCTGTCCATCCAACCAAGCTCCAACTTTCGAGCTGGCCAGCAGCTCGGTATGCTTCCCCAAACTGCTTGAGTAATAAGATGGACACGGTACGATCCGTGCAAAATACATGTGTTATGTAAAAAAACACTCTCACACACAGCACGCTGCACGTTCGTCGGGTGATCACTCGTAGTCAGAGCTGAGTAGATCCGTTACGGTGCGGAATTAATTATGAACCTTTCTCGATTTTTGTAAAGTAAGCCGCACCGCGCGCTGCGAGATGAAATTAATCAGTTAATAATACATGACCGGTTGAGTTAGTTGTCCAAAAAAATATCTCTTACAAAACTAATAGCTAGGATGTTAAAACTTGTAGCTCTTTGAATAGGAAAATTAGGTAAAAACTAAACTAAAAGTTTAAGTGAACAATTCTTTCCCATTCCCGTACAGAAGGTGCCGAAAACTGTAAACTGCAAAAACAAGCAAAGCGCAAGTGTTCTAAGTGCTAGTGAGTGACTGAAGTGTGACAAGTTCTACAGTTTCCCCCAAAACAACGATGACGGTTTCAATCTACGACGATGAGCTGCTGGGCCAGACGGGTGCCGGTGCCCAATCGGACCAACCGCAAACACCGATGACGACCGGCAAGATTGAGGAGCAGCTGACCGAAATACAGCAATTTTACGACAAATGTAACGTCTTCATAACGGGCGGTACCGGATTTCTTGGCAAGAGTAAGTATTCGCTCATAAATTATGAATCTGTTTTAAAGGATGCGGATTGTATGATTTGCTTCTTAAGTTTAAGCTAGGATGAGCACAAAACCAGGGCCAGTAAAGCGCCGCGCGCGCCATTTCTGTTGCAACAATTCCGGCTGACCTCATTGTCGGTGTGGCCGACATTAATTGCTTGTACACAGCGCGTACACAGGTACGCAGGGACCGAGGGCACCAACACAAAATAAAAATCCGTTTCCGTTCCGTTGGGCCGTCATTTATATTTAGCTTTGCTTAACAGTTGCATCATGACGCATACGTCCGACCAACCGACACCCCGAAAAGATGTGTTTTTCATTTTTTTTTCCTCCATTTTTCCATTTTCAATCGGTTACCGGAGGTGAAAAATACTATAACCTCCAAACTGCAATGTTACATTTATTACCATTGCATTGGTGCTGGTGCAAGTGAAAAAGGGCTCAATAACAATTGCATCGAGCATCGAGCACCGGTGCTCACGTAATCTCGCATCGCGCCCATTCGTAAATTGCGCATAAAAACACCAAACATCCTAATAGGCCTTGAAATGTTTCGTGCTCTTTTCTCTTGTTTTTTTCTTCGTTCAATTTCGCCCAAAAATTGTTGGTCCCGTGCAATTCCCTCTTTCACTGGAACAGTCAGAGCCACCAACCTTGAAATTATGTGTCAGTGAACGGGTGACGTTGTTTACATTTCACCGACGGTTTTGACTTTCCCACCAGTCTGGGATCATCTGTGGGGTTTTACCGTGAAATTTGGTTGTTGGTTCAATATTGGTTTTTGAGCTATTGTGAGCTATTGAAGTTCGTTAGCGTAGAGATAATGTTCTAACTAAAGGATACTACACTCTGCAGGAAATTATTGAACAGTTTCCAGTTGGTGGAGACATTATGTAAAACATGACCATCCAAACATCCCCCTGGGCACACCTTATGATTTCGTTTCATCTTCACCTTGACCGACAAACCAAGTCCGGGCGAGCGAGAGAGAGAGAGAGCTTTCGGGGCGGTGTGCGTAGGAAATGGGCTACAACTATCACTTTTCCCAGTGTACCATTACCGTACTCGGGGTATAGGCTTTTTTTTTGTTTTATTTATTTTGCCATTTACTTTTTTTCACCACCTTTCACTCACTGACAGGACGCGTGCATACTGCACACAAAAAAAAAATGGCGGTGAGTGTTGAAAGCATATTCGCGAGTGAATTGGGCGACGAACGATCGCTAGCTCAGGGGAACGGAACACATGAAATATTATGATTGGTTCGTCTGTTTTGCATGCACTTAAATAGACAGTTTTTTTTTATCGGTGTGTAATGTGAGCCACAATTGGTATAACGAGCGGTTTTCAAAAATACGTAAATTTTCACCTCTTAATATTGTACGGGTAAAGGCTTTTTTTTTGTTTGGGTTTGCCCTAATGACTTGCTATCTGTGATTTGAATTATTTAAAGTGGAAAATCAAGTCCCACCAGTGGTAGTCGTCGTAGCATGGCAATCGGATCAAGATCTAAACACTGATACGGAGTTGTAAAGTTTATAGAGGTCGCTTTATGGTGCCGATTAGTGTATTGCATTGATTTATTGCAAGAAAGGAGAATTTGAATTAATGTTGTCAATTTACGTCAGAGATTTTACCCAAAAGACAGACCAAGCAGTAGGTCAGTTAGGTCAGGTGTTTCATGGATATAAGGCTGCTAAAAAGAAGAATATTTGTTTTATGCAATATATTTTCGTGTAACTATACGAACTACGAGAAATATGTTTAAACCGTTCAAAACTACATATTTGATTGAACTTTTCCATGTGCAAATTAGAGGGTGAATAATTTTAAAATACTTGAAAAATATAGCAAATAACATTTTAGAAACATTTTACTAAAAAGCCCATCTTAAACGTGAATCTTAATAGATTTTAATGTCCATTGATGCCCAATGTCTTTAGTGCCATTTAGTAGAACAAAAGCACGCCTTCATCCAATAGAAAAACGAGAAGATTGATTTTTTTATTATAATAAATGAATTTTTGAAGCATTATGATCACAATTGATCCAAAGTTTATAATCTTTTAACACAGATTTGACTGTTTTTCTTTCAACAACGAATACATTTAAATTAGGCGCCTCGGGACAGATTATTTCTTCGCCACAAAGTAGTAGAAGTATTAAGCTTAAACGTACTGTTAAAATTTCTTGAGTAACGTTGAGGAAATTGAATGGGATAATGTCAATCTTGGAGATCTTTTACAGGTATTAGAAAGTTCAAATTTTCTTTTAAATTTTGTGGTAGAAGCTGATTTTTTATTAACTAGCCGTATTACTTTATTTAATTGAATGTTACATATCCTTTTCGAAATGCTCCTTTACATAAAATTTGATGATAAACTGTAGAAGTTACAGAGATTTAAAGTTGGCAAAAAAGTACAATTTTTCTTTGATTCATCTTGGACATCAAATAACTTTTATTTAAATAATTTTAAATTAATAAAACTTACATTTTTCAAAGTTTCAATCTCTAGTTTCGAGAACTAAGTTTGGTTTTCCCTTAGCTCATTCTGGATGTTTTGAGATTCATCCCGACAACTGCCTTATGTACAGTCAAGCCATTCAATTTACCAACACCACATGAAATACTGAGTAAATCATCATATCGTATACCAATACAAAGTTAATAAAACCCCTAAAATGTTCATCTCAATTGAAAATAGAGAGTGTGCACATAAATATGAGGTAGTCCTCGTTAGGTTGACTTCAACATCTTTTTGTGGAACTTTGTCACAGATTACGAATGACGATAGGATCCAAACGAAATTCGAACCCACACCGGCTATCTCTGTGATAGTGAGTTGTGCATTGCCCAACCCATAAACAGCAATGCACAGCAAAGCAAACAAACCTACGCGAAAAAAAAGTCAAACGATAAGTGATAAATTATTCTCTTCTATCTTCTTTCCCAATACAACAATCAATAAAAGCTAATGTGTACAATTTGTTGCAGCACGGTGTAAATGGTTCTGCTACTCCACACCATGAAAGCTTTTTTCCTATGTATTTTCTGGTAAAAAAATTTGTGTTGGCTGCTGTCGGAACGCTTTATACTTAAGCAAAATATGTTCGAGAAGGTTTAAAGGGGGATTCTGGGTTTGCTTACCTCAGAAGATCCTTCCAGTTAACAGTAAAAGTACATTATTAACTTTCAACGCACATCGTTTAAGCAAATCGTTGGACTTCTAAAATAAACCCCCAAAAAATCCTTTCAAGACAAAAAATTCACATAAGGAATTTCCATTAATCATACCTCTAAAAATCGCTTCTGTACACTCTACTCAGGCAAAAAAAAAGGTTTTTCTCGAACTCGAAAGTCCCCCAGCCAGTTAAGCTATTAAGCCGCACAGGACACGTCACTTTATGCTAATATCTTAACCACCGAACATATACTTTGTTGCTCACTCGCTCACTCGAAGCCAACGCCGAAGAAGGCCACAAGACTCCTTTCGTTTGGTCGGCAGATTTCGCAAACTATTCGCACGTCGTCATTGCTTGTTCTCGTGTTTCTTGCTTCTTGTTTTTTTTTGTAGCTCCATTCTGCATGCTGCCGTACGTGGTGCTAGCCATCGTGGCACCGAACGATCTCGTATCTAGACTGTTCTCGTGAATGAGCTCTAATTGGGTGTCATTCATGGTGAGGAAACAGCTGATTTGTACCGTTCTAGGAATTCATTTTTCACAACATCTTGCACGGAAATGTGTTTGGAGGTTTGAAATTAAATATGCAAAACTTGGTATGACATCATGCATTCGTGAAGTTTTCTCTCTCTCTCTTTCTTCTTTAAACACTTTATCGATGCTAATCAAGTACTTCATGCTAAAATGCAGTGGATATCATGTTGCAATTCCTTCGATGCATATATTTTGCTTAAGATGCAGCAGCTGCTGTATCCCGTGCGTTCAATCTGTTCCTCGAGCAAGACCACACGAGGAAACCTGGAACGAAACCGAAACCGTGGCGAGAGAAATTGTACGAAAACCCGGTTTTCATTTCTGGTTTTCGTACCAGATCGTGCCACGCAGCGAGTTTGCGCCAACAATTGCGCCAATTTTCTGTGTGCTACCCACAAACCGTTCAGAATGGTGTCGGGGGTCTGGTGTCGGGACACTCGATTACGCGCTCCAGGCCTCCACAGGAGGCTGGTTGGCCACTCTCACTTCGATCAGCTGTTTATTCTGCACCGTCGGTTACACGCAACGATGGTGGCTTTCACCGCAATGAGTAAAGTTCATCCAAGTAGACCGACGACGGACTTGCTGGGGGTGGCGTTGCTCTGCCGGCCTACTGCCTGCTCGTATCAGATTACATAATTTGTGCAGCCCAATCGTTACACGGTAGATGGCATGCTGCAACCACGGAAGATTGGCGACAGGACCACGTATGCGAGCGAGAGCCACATGTGTGGTACAATGGGGGAGTAGAGTCCAAAAGCGCATAGTGTGCCAGTGTGTCGGCACTTTTACATGTATAGGTGAGTGTGAGGCAGCAAACAGCCCGCTTTAACAAAGCCCCCCGTGTTGCACGCTACACCCGAACAGCGGTACAAACATAAATAAATAAAGCTTTAAAAATCGAAAGACTTCAATGAAGCGCACCAAACGAACCCTTATATTACACACGTTCGCTTTACGTGTGGGTCCCCGCAAGAGGTTGGAATCGATTTTTATATTGTCGCAAAAGGGTCCGACTGTAGTAGGGTGGCTTTGCTGTGTGTGCCGAATGGGCGGTCATTAGATAATCTCGTTACAAAATTGAAGCCTGATGGAACCAACGCGAGCAACGTTGTTAAGAAGAGGAAATTGTTGTGGAAGAGGTTTTAAGAGCAAACACACATAACGCATCTTGATGCTGCCGCTTCATGCAGAACCATCGCTAAAGTTAATGTAAACAGCGAAATTAACGGTCACCTTGTTGGGTGTGATTTTACTTCAAAGTTGCTAATCAACACCGCTAAAGTTAAGCGGGTGAACAACCTTACAACAGCGTTGCTATCTTCTAAGTCTCTTTGCTGATTATTCTCAAGAAAGTTTCCAGCGTCGTTCTCGACTCATCTGCTGATTAGTTTTATTACTGCTTTCGAGCACCAACATGCCTGTAACTGATCTGGGAGAGATTTAAATTTTATTCCTCCCTTTTTTCTTACTCCGGATGGACGCTTACAACAACATGAACCATAACTAAGTTAATGACCGCTGTCGATCGTGAATCATAAAGCTTTAGGCTGTGGAATTTTTGATCGAACCAGGCAAAGAAAGAAACTTCTCTGCAAAACGTTTCGAGCAGTTCCCTAAAGTTCCGGCTGCTAGTGTGACACATGATATCAGTTTTGTGCAAACCAGGCGAGAAGAAAAAGAAAAGAAACCTATTATAATAATTAAACCTAACCCAAACCACGCCAAAAGTCCTGATTAAACCTGTTATTTAAATGAGGAAAGTAGATTTACCAGCAAAACTACACATCCTCTACATGCCGAAGAGCCAACACAGACCGCAGTGGTAAGATATCTCACCAAGATGCTGTATCCAGATTTTAATGATATTCCAATTCGCCCGTTTCTGCCCGTTTGCTTCAAAATGCTAAAATCCCACACCTGACGCCCATGTTACATGAGCGGGATCACCAACACCCCCAGACGGACACCGCAGGAACTATGGGAAGTTTGTCTACGGGTGTCTTTCTACCAAATTTCGAGTTCAGGGTCACACGATAGCTGCTCGGCTCTAGAGCCTGGGCACTGGGCAGTCGCATCCAAGGCTCCATCTCGTCTGACATTCGATTGATACGATCGTGCGACAAAGTTGTTCAATCGCACGCGCAGACTCTGCTGCTTTCTGGTCCCAATTTTAGCGCCCAACACTTAAAGATGTCCACCAACGGGTAAGGGAGAAAAAGCGAGAAACCTGTTTAGTCTGTTGTTTTTTCTTTTTGTTCATCTATTTCACAATAAGTCCCGGTGTCCCTTAGCAACAGGAAACGCAATCCGGGCGTCCGGTGGTGCCTTTTTCTTCTGCCTTTCGAGGATGCAAAATGGCCAACGGTCGAACGGTGTAAAGATGAAAGAGACATGAAGTTTCGCACCGTGAAGCTAATTTATGGCCTTTCTTTTATATACAGTACGCTGAAGTTTATGATGAGATCCACCGGTTAAACGTGTTTTACAACGGCGTTCGTCGAATTTGGCAATCGAAGGAGAAATTTTGAGGCATATAAATTATTATATGCCTTTCGTTTTGGTGAAGATGTAGACAAAATATTAAATATTAAGCTGGTTATGAATAAAACTTTAATGACATCAGCATCGGCGAATTCAATCGATGTATGTAAAGAGAAATTTAAGGGAAAAATAATTCAGAAATTTAAGTTAGGGCGGCCCGGTGGTGATGCGGCAGCGGCGCCGGTCTTCACACGGCAGGACCGGGGTTCAAGTCTCATCTGGGCCGTTCCCCCATAGTGAGGATTGACTAACCAACTATGCGGTATCAATTAGTCTAATAAGCCAGAAATGGCAGGCATCCTCTTAATTCGTTAGGCCAAGAAAGAAGAAAGAGAGAATTCAGAAATTTGAAGAATTAATACCAGGATCTTCGCCTAGTAATATTTACCATTGCCAAGCGAATCAGAACAACCAAACTAATCCCAATGCTTCCATTACAGCCCTCATCTACAAACTGCTGACCAGCTGCCCGGGAATCGAAAACATCTTCTTGCTGGTGCGAAGCAAACGCGGCAAAGATATTTTCTCTCGCGTGGAAGAAATCTTCGACGATGCTGTAAGTGTCATAGAGCTCTTGCCGAAAAAAGAACTTCCTGCACTCTTACCTATAACTTCCGCATCCAATCGATCTTCCCAACTTCCTTGCTTTCCATTCACAGATGTTTGACAAAATGAAGCAAGCCTGTCCGAAGTACGATCACAAAATTCGCGCCGTCGCGGGCGACTGCATGCAGCCGGGCCTGGGCATCAGTTCGTCTGATCGCGAAGTGTTGACGGAAAATGTACGTACAAAGTTGGGTTCTTTTCGCACCATACTATCAATACTAAAGCCCCGGGGGGGGAACACAAAACCATTCGCAGGTCAACATTGTGTTTCATCTAGCCGCCACGGTGCGATTTGATGAGAAGATGAAGACGGCCATGCAGATCAACGTGAAGGCGTGCCGGGATATGCTGGACCTGTGCCACGACATGAAGCACCTAAAGTCGGTGATCTACGTATCGACCGCTTACACACAGTGCCCCAACAATACGGTCGACGAACGGTTCTACGATCCACCGATCGAGTCGGAGAAGATGATCCATCTGACCGATTGCGTAACGGACGGTATGATCGAAAAGATTACCCCGGTGTAAGTAGTGTGGCCAATGGACGTGTTCTTGATTGTGGAGCTATAGTTGCGAATATACTTATCGTCTCTTCTAACCATTCCCAGACTGCTTGACAAATGGCCAAATACGTACACGTTCACCAAGGCCATCGCTGAGGATGTGGTGCGCAAAAACAGTCGCGGTATGCCTGTCGGAATGTTTCGGCCAGGAATTGGTAAGTGTCCAAAAAATTAGATCTTTGCTAGGCGGTGCAAAACCGGATATTGATTTTGCACATCATGACGGGCGGGGGGGGGACTGTCGTCTATTTCAATATTTGGCCATTTATCACCTGGACGAGCTTAATTGCAAACCAACCGAACGCCATATGCTGCTGCTCCCACGTGCTGGCCACTCACGCACACCCATATTGATACAAATAATTCATGACCACACTAAGTCAATTACCGCCTTCGCTACAGTGACGGCGTTCTCTATTAAGCTCCCGAGTCGAACAGTTGCGACATCACCCGCACAGCCACACGATCTAATCTAAGCTCCTGCGTATGTCCTTCAGGTGGAACGAACGAACGGCCACCAAAACCAATCCCAATCCCAAAGGTCACATGGAAGCCGGTGGAAATTGACATGCAAAACTTGTCGCGCGCAGCTTTCCTTGTTGGCCAATCTTGTGCTCTTGGCTAATCGGTTAATCGAGCTCGGGCGGTCGAGCTTGCGAACTGATAAATTTGCAATTGCATCACTCCACATCAGAAGCAACGCGCGTCCATTAGACGACCTTCTGGAGCAGGTTCTTGCGATCGCGATGGAGCTGGTTGCAGTTGCGCAACGATCCTTTCGCTCTTTCTCTCTATCTACATTTAAAGTTGATACGGAAAGCATCTGAATTTCTTGAACGAGAAGATTTAGTTGTGCTTGGTTGTAGTAAAAAACACGAGGCGTCAAATTTCGCACCAACCGCTTAGCTAAACCTTAGTGTATGATCAACTATCGTGAGAAGTTAGTCTTGGTGCCACGTGCGGAGAAAAAGCGGAATGCTGTTCTGGGTAGGGCCGCTGAAGTATCTGCGCCACTGTTTAATTACGATTTGCATTAAACAATATTCTACCCGCTAACTACAGACTTTAAACATTCGCAGTAACCACAGTCACTCACCAGTTACTCATGGCGTACGGGTACTTGAGTGCCGGTTGTTTACTCCTTTATTATTTCCAATTTTTTTTTTTCGTTCTCCTCATCTTGAAGGCCGAACGTCAATCGACACCGAATACACGTGACGTTCTAGTACAGCATACAGACCGTTGTCAACCTTGACGGCTCGATGGTACTTACTATTCAAACAGCAACAATCATCTCCACCATTGCCATCAGCACTGTGCCGAAAAAACAACAAACCAACATCACAACAACATTCCCCGATCTTTCACCAGATCTCTCTGATGATCTTCCGACACACACGGTCACGTTGCGTTAGAGTCACGTAGACGCGTAAAATCTCAAACATCAGGCAAAGCCAACAACAGCAACAAAAAAAACCCCACCGAAAGAAACCCATTGTGACCAAACCTGTACCATTTTGGCATTGACATTGAAATTGGGACCGCACCGAAACCCGACGGTTGAACCTGTCCGAAATTTTCGTACAGGAGCCTGTTTTTCACCGAGGCCCGAACAACCGTGATGCAACCGTGATGCCTTTGATGAGGTGACGTTGGTTGTAAGATACGGACAGACACGGAAATTGGGGAATCCTCTGGTGTAGTTAGTGAAGGATCGATAATTTATCTAAGAGGTTACGCATTGGGTGGGTTTTTTGGAGATACCGCACAGCGATACTGTGTTTGGCGTACTATTTATTACATCCGACCTTAAACGCCTAATTGCCGGACACGCCATCGCCGTCGTACCACAACAGTAATGATTTATGACTATTTGTCCAATCTGTTAGCTAGCGCTTCCGCGTCGACCACACGCTTTTCTTCCAGCCTATTGCACTGTCTAGCGGTGCAACCAAGGCTACCGTGACTCTGACCCCCTGACCCTCGGGTAGTTAAATGTCCGTACGCAATTATCCTCGCACTCGTACGCTTTCCCGCGATCACAGCCTCCGGAATAATAATTTGACGTTTGCTGCCGTTGTTGACTTCACTTTTTCCCCTTCAATCGATCGTCCTTGATTGCTGTGTGGTATGGCCAGTTTTTCGCACTGCCTAATTTGTGTGATGTTGGGTTCTGCGAATGGGGGGGTCTTTTATAAATATTAAATTGACCACCAATTTGCACCTCATTGGGATGCTGGCTGCGATGATTTCAAGGCGATCGTACGCTTAGAGATCGGCTTTTTTGTTTTGGTGAAAGGTCAGGGCCTGTCAGGTAAATTAGGCCCAGCGATCGGTTTTCTTTTTGCGTTTTGATTATTGCAATAGATTCATCTTAAATTAAAAGAATTTTTTGCCATAATCTTGCTTTAATCCATTTCCTAAGATAAAAATACTTATAGCACCTTTCTTAGTAGCCTGCTTTCACCAAGAAATTAACATTTTAATTAAATCATAATAAACAAATTACATAATTTCACATGCTTCAGACATAATTTGATGCGCAAAGTGAGTGGAGGTGATCTTCCAAATAAATCTTACACACCACTTAAACACTGCTATAATTATAGCCAGTCACGCGAGCTTTACTCTCCACAAAAAAAACAACGCACATAAAAAATCACATCACACAAACAATTACCGCTTCAACGACATGCTTTAATGAAGACATTCAAGCTGAACCGTATAGAAAAAACAAAAGCCCCACAAACGCTTTAAAACCGATAGTTTCCCAGCTCACCGTCGTGCATTGTTCATTATAGGCAGGCAGAGCCTCCCCCCCAAAAAAGGCCAACAATCAACCCGCTTTTTTTCGCACACGTTCCTACGCCAGTGCAGCGTTTCATTCATAAACTGGTGCTTTGGTTTTATTTGCTTTAGCGGTACGATCACCGCACAACAACAAAAAAACCTGCAAAAATGCCTCAGGCTATTGGAGGTGTTTGGGAAAAAAGTATCACCTCCTTCGTTTGGGCCAGCTAAACGTTAGCAATTAATTACTGGAAGCCGAGCTATCTGACACAGTGATGATTAGTAGTTTAGAAGCTACTAAAGCTGCCGCCGATGCTTTCATGCGTAAAGAAATTAAAGAACAGCCTACTTGGATGAGTTTAGGTAGGCACGTTTGTTGAACAAAGTGTGAAACAGAATGCGGTACTTGAACAGCATTGCTATCATACCGATGTTATGCTCGACCGGGCACCTGATGCAGAGTAGTTGAGGTTCTGCTAAATTAAACACGATTTACAATGAACCATAAGCATGTTCTAGTTAATCGTGCATGACATCACGATGTCCTGTTGAATCGTGACGTGGGACTTGCTCTACATTACAAAGCAGGATTTTCGCTTCCTTCACGATTTCCCGGAAACTAAACCTGCTCAGCTTTTGTCTGACGTCATTCACACCTCGAAAAATTATTACAATAGACACTAACAGCGTGTCAAGTACTTTTGTCCGTGCAATAGAACTTTATGTTGACGGAAGTGTTGGCATCTAACCGGGCAGACAAATATCTGTTTTATGGCACATGCGAAACAAATATCAGCGAAACAAAAAAAATAAAACCTTTTTCCCAGTCCCGGATGTCAACGGTGTGTCCTAAAACAAATGCTCTGCCAAACACAAACCACCACCATAATGGTGCGCAATAGCAAGTTAGCGGTGTGGCAGTGATCACATTTCACAGCGCATCGTTAGTGTAAACGATGTGTCTTTTGAGTCTGGCTTCCGCAAACATACGGCATTGTCCCGGACGGAGGTGTTTGAATTAAACGCCTGTTACTTGTGCTTGTTGATGGTGGGCCAAAAATAAAAACAAACAGTTGTGATTGTTTTGCTTTGAAGCTGTCAGAACTTTCCATTGCACAGGCGACCGTATCTAGCTCATCTAACCTGGCGCAAAAACCTGGCAGTGTTGATGGTAGCGACCCACAATTACCCAAGACCGAGTCACCGTAATAAGACACAGTTTGACCAAAATTACACACACACACACACATACATATTCACAGCAAACAACGCTTCGGACGGTATCGGACACACATCGCCATCATCTGGTGTGGCGCCTTGCATCATGTACGCATGACTTGTCGTCCACTGGCACTGCATATTTGATTATACAATCATATCGGTCTGTTTGTCTCGATCGTTGCGCATTTACGGCCACCGTCTGCAGTTTCTGCAACAGTGTTCCCGGAGAGGCGATGGAAAACACGCATGACAACCACACGGTCGACCATCGGCCGTTTGGGGCTCGAGATTGATTACCATCGCTGATGCCAGTTCGCGCACTCTCATACACACTTTCACTGTATGTATAGCAAATTATTTTGTGTTAAAAGTGCAACATGAAACTGTTACTGAGTGTGCAATAAAGCTAGGGTATTGTGAGATTTATCGCACAATCAAGTACAGGTTCTATTCGCCTGAAGTTATGCAACAAGTAGTTTTAAATCACTGACTCGATGGCGTACGTATTCTTTTGAATCCTGGAAGAAGACGTAGAGTGGCTTTGGCTTTGTTGGAAAAAAAATTAGACTTTAAGACCCTACAAACTACAGCGAAAAATGAGACCGTTAAAAGTGATCCTAAATTATCGTATTGGATTACATACATTGAGGCGCTACAAACCTCAAATACTTACAAGAAGAGAAGGTGTGGCAGTTTAGAACAGGAGAACAGAACTATCTCGTAGCATGCGTCACAAACCTAATGATAACTTGTCTTCTGTGTCATCAGCGATCTCTCACGGGTGACGATTCGTACGCGCGAATGACGTCATTTGTGATGTCATGAGATTCTATCGTCCACATATTTGACAAACTTTATAATCGAGGACTGTGCTCAAGTTTAAACAGACTTTGATCAACCTGTTATTAAGTACGGCTAAGATTACTTAATGCTTAGTCATGGAAAGATCAAGAGAGATTATAGTACCAAAAACGGAGAATTTCCTTAAGGAAACAATGTCACTGATCTGAAATTTTTAGTTCAGGATGTTGAGATTATAAGCACAATCCATTGGACTTTGTCCCACAAGAGGATTAAAAGTAATTATTGCAGAAGAAGTGTATCAAAATTTAAGTAACCCAATATTAGAATTGTGGATGACAATAGTTTACGCCTGATTAAAATTTCCTAATTAGCCTAATCTGAATCAGTAATGTTAAGATTACCATAATAGACAACTATCTCGACTATGTGCAAGACATCCTTCAGAGTCCATTCCAACGGTTCGTCTAGTTCTGCTCGCACGAAATTGCACAACCGAAGCAAACATTAAGATGAATTTGGTAGATTTTGTCGTAAAAAAACCCCGATAACACCGAACCAAACGCTAATCAAGTGACCTTCGAACGGAAGTGACCACGGTTAAATGTCTGGCGTCTCCAACGAGCGGGCAGAGTCATTTTCAGCAAAAACCCACTCCACTTGTGCCGATGACAAACGCAACAAGCAAACCATGTCAAGAGAGAAGAACACCTTCTAGCGATGATCACCCCATGGAACGGTATTCATTCATATCCCCAAGAGAAAATCCCCATCAAATCGTTTTGTGATCGGCGACAAACGGGAAAAGTCAATATTTGTACCAACATCCATAGTGTGTGTACCCCTCGCGAACCAGGGGGTGATAAATGACGACTCTGCATACAAACTCTGCGCACTAGTGGTGCCGGTCATGCCTAGCCCTATCGCGTGTGTACCATTTCGAAGGACTCCCGCGTAAACTCCGAGAGTGACTCGAGTGATTACGAACGCGCGTGTGTAACGTTAACAACGGTCGTCACTACTGAGGTCGTTTCCATCGAACCGTCCGATGTCTTCATCGGACACTCGTTAACGGCAACGACATGTTTGTGGACACTCTCTCTCTTTCTCTCTCGTTTTCACTGCAACTCGTGTGTAGATTTTGCACAACCAGCCTGTGCATCCAATGTCCCTTCGCACGGTGTGGCAAGTGACGCATGCTCCAAAGTTCGCCAATTCACACTGGTTACGACTGACGCTCCCAAGAGTACCTTCGTTCCCTGCGCTGTGCGCACTACAGTGGGAGCACCTGGGTCGGTCGCAAATCACAAAAAGACCCTGACGTACCTGTCGACAGGTTGGTCGCCACACTGACTGATGTCTGCACCAATGGTCAAACAATACCAGTGCATCCGGAGAAAGAAGGCGCGAAGAGGAAAGCTGGGCAAACCGTACCGGGCGTGCTGCTGTAGCATGTATGGGGCCGCGCTTTGTAGCAAAATGTCGCAATTTTGACTACGACCACTGCCGAACTAATTGGTATGTATCGATGAAGCGGTTATTTCAACACACGACGCCAAGCAACGGCATCGATGCCATCACCGCTACCAGTTGACTAGTATCGTTCGGGCATGTTCAAGGTACGGCCAGAATTGGATGTATAGACCAACACCTACGCCAAAGATCCTCACGAACGGTTTCTATAAACCCATCGTTAGACATCTATGATGAAGAACTATTTGGAATGTATCCTGCTGATGTTTCGTCCATCAGCATTTCTACACAGTTGGCAAACGTTTCCCAACGCGTTTCGCATCACTGTGTCGAATGCGTTTAACCACCCCCAATGTGGATGTCCTCGGGAAATGGTGAAGGTAGCCAATCTAACCTTCTCCCCATTGCTCCACTCCTTCGCCCAGTCTCTCTTTCTCCCCTGCTTCGCATCACAAACTGGTTCAATACGCAAATTTTCTTCCGATGTACCGTGGCCGTGCGAAAAAGTGTTTGGTTGCCATCTTTTTCTTTTTGTTGGTAGCCTACCGATGCCCCAATGTCAACCGTAACGTCCAAAAGAAGGGTTCGTGAAATTTTAAGCATATGTTAACCTTGAACACCACCAGCCCCTAGGCGGCTAGACGGTTATGGAACGGCACAGCATCAGGAGAGCATCTGTTTATGCATATGAGAGCATCGTTATCAACGAAATTCGCGGGCGCGCGTCCAAAATGTCAAGTTTACGCACAAGGACTCGTTCGGCCTTGATATCCTAGACAACGTGTGTTCGTGTGTTGATGGTGCCGGAATGTAAAGGTTTAGATGTGATGAATATGAGATATATTTTCTGTAAAATCGTTCGGAGCGAGGAAAACACACAACCACCTGGTTTGCCGGTCGAAGTCCAAGAGAAAGAATCCAAGTGACATTTTATTCAACGTTCTGTCATTTCCGTTTACACAAGATATATACATGTAAGGTAGTCATTCTATTCCAACACTCCTCCTGAATGACTACCGGCGTAAAGTCGATAAACTAACAAACCGAATCAAAGGTGATTCGCTTTAGGAACTTGCTAAACTGTGGTGCAGACAAAGGTTTCGTTAATGCGTCCGCAACCATCTCGCTAGATGAACAGTAAATCACTTTCACGATGTTCCGCTCACACAGCTCACGTATGAAGTTCCGTCTGGTATCAATGTGTTTGACACGTCCGCTAGTTCGTTCTGCCGTTGCAAAACATATGCACCCCTGGTTGTCTTCATACACCACTGTTGGGTCCGTTTGTGGTTCGCCGAAATCCGCTAACAGTCTCCTCAACCATACTACTTCCTGACAAGCCAGGGTCAGCGCGTAGTATTCAGCTTCCAACGACGATAACGCCACACTTGCCTGCACCTTGCTGGCCCAGCACACAGGCCCATCTCCATAGAAAAATACAAATCCACTTGTGGACTTCCGAGTCTGCTTGTCGCCTGCCCAGTCCGCATCAGTGTAGCCATGCAATTTCCATCCACTACCTTGACTGTAAAGTAACTTACAATCCTTCGTCGCCTTTAAGTATCGCAGTATCCTCTTTGCTGCAGCCCAGTCACTTTCATTCGGGGTTTCCACCTTTCTGCCGAGTAGGCCGACACTAAGGGAAAGATCTGGTCGAGCATTTACAGCCAGATACATCAGCGCTCCAACAAGGCTACGGTAACGAGTCTTATCTGTGAAAGCCTTGCTAGACTCGTTCAGCAAAGTGTAGCCCGTATCCATAGGACTCTTTACTGGATACGCCTCTTGCATTCCAAACTTTGCGATCAGCTTTTCGATGTATGGTGTAAGCCGCAACGAATAACCGGTCTCCTCCTTCTCGATCTCGTAGCCAAGAAAATGTTTCACTGCCCCAAGAGAAGTGATGTCAAATTCATGCTTAAGATTCTTGAAGACCCGATCGATTTCTGCCTCATCTGCGCTTCCGATGAGTAAATCATCCACATAAACCAACAGGTAAACATCAAATCCGTGGTTAGTTCGAGCATACAAGCATGGATCCGATTCACATTGCTCAAACTTCAGCTTCAACACAGCTGCATGAAACGCCTTGTTCCAGCTTCTTGCTGATTGCTTTAAGCCGTAAATACTTTTACGTAGCTTGCATACTAATCCTTGATGTTCAGGAGATATGAAACCGGGTGGTTGTTTCATGTACAATTCTTCCTCGATTGTACCATTCAGATAGGCAGTCTTCACATCAAACTGTTTGAGAATAAACCTTCTCTTTGTCGCAATAGCCATCATCATGCGGAGAGTTGTTTGTCGAGTCACTGGAGCAAACACATCGGTATAGTCTTCTCCGAATTTTTGCGAATACCCCTGTGCCACAATGCGAGCCTTATATCGGACAACCTTTCCGGTTTCATCCCTCTTGATTTTAAAAACCCATTTCGCTCCAATTGTGTTTCTTCCTTCTGGTAACTTTACCAACTCCCATGTTTGATTGGCTTCATGTGCATCCATCTCTTCTATCATTGCCTTCTTCCATTCGTGATCTTTCAAGGCTTGGTGATAATCGCTTGGCTCCTCATCATGAGTGATTTTACCGACGAAATAATCGACAAAACGACGCGGCAATACGCCTCTAGTACTGCGACAGGCTCTTCCTCCCGCGCTCTCTTCAGTCGGGGTATCATCTATTGCATCTTCATAGATAGATCCAGCCTCTTCAGTTCCATCAGTCTCTTCTTCCTCGCAATCAAGTTCTAGGATTACTTGTTCTGCCTCTTTTGTAGATTGCTTCATCTTCTGTTCTTGATGCTCCTCCTGTCGTGTTGAACCATGTTCAAGAAACCGAGCATCGCGACTGATCGTTACACGGTCCGATGTTGCATCCACAAAACGGTACCCTTTATGATGTTCAGAGTATCCTAGAAAAATCATTTTCTTCGCTCTTATGTCGAACTTCTTTCTCTTCTCATCTGGAATGCGCACGTAAGCCTCACACCCAAAAACTCGAAGCTTCGATAAATCCGGTTTGTAGCCAGTCCAGAGTTCGTAAGGCGTAAGATCGATTGCTCTTGAGGGAAGTCGATTTTGTAGAAAAGCAGCAGTTAATACTGCTTCACCCCAGTACTTCTTAGGCAGTCCAGCATCTAACAGCATACAATTTGCCATTTCCTGCAACGTTCTATTTTTGCGCTCGGCAACGCCATTCGACTGCGGTGAATACGGTGTTGAAAACTGTGCTCTAATACCTTCAGCTTTATAGAATTGCTGCAACGTATTACTCGTGTATTCACCCCCGTTATCAGAACGAATAACACAAGGCTTCCGGCCAAAAACATTCTCACACCAACGCACATATTCGATGATCTTTCCTGATGTTTCATCTTTCGATTTCAACAGAAATACCACACAGAAACGGCTATAATCATCGGTCATTGTCATAAAATATCTGCTACCGCTAGGAGTAGGGTTCTCCATTGGCCCGCAAAGGTCGGTGTGCACAAGATCCAGTGGTTTCGTCGACTTTCGTTCTTTCACCGTCGGAAAGGGCAATCGGGTTAACTTCCCTTTCAGGCAACATTCACAAACCACTCTTGTTCCACAATCATGGATGTTCACACCATGCGCTAAACCCTTTGTCTGCAGAATTTGTATGACATCCATCGCTCGGTGCCCTAATCTGCGATGCCATGTATGTTGACACTGGTCAGTATGACCCGCGGTTGCTACCATGCACTGCTCGGCGATTTTCAACTTATACAGGTTTCCTTGTATTTCCCCAACGGCTACAACATCACCCTTGGACGAAGCGATCTTGCACGCATTCTCTTCGAATACTACGTTGAAACCTTTCTTGGCTAGTTTTCTAACCGAAATCAGACCACCTTCCAAATCTGGAACATACAGCACATCTTCCATTTTTATAGCAATCCGCTTTCCTTTGTCGTTTACACCAAAGATCACACCACTACCACAGCCAGTTGACTTAGTCTTCTTTCCGTCGGCCAACACGACGTCAGTAAACACATTACTTTTAAATTCCGTAAAGAAATCCCGGTCGTTAGTCATGTGACACGTACAGCCACTATCCACGGTCCAAGCGCCAGGAATGATATCACCTGCCATGAAACATACAGCATCGAATACGCTAGCATTATCCTTCCTGGGATTTCGATCTACATCTGTGTGTTTCGCTTGCCGTGCAGAATATGCATTCTTCTTGGTTTCCAGAAACTTTCGGCAGTTTCTGCGAAAATGACCCGGCTGGTGACAAAAGAAACACTTCATCTTTTCACCCTTCTTCACTTCTGCTTTCATAACACGCTCTTCCTTACAGCCACCAGAAGCTTGACTTTCCCTTTTCAAGCTCTCATCTCGTAAGCGGCCCAAGACTACATCCATAGTCAAATCTTCCTGCGGCCGATTCTCCAACGAGGTAACAAAACTACTGTATGACGGTGGCAAGGAACGTAGTAACATTATGATTCTCAGCAGCTCGCTCAGGTCGACTCCGGCATTGTCTAAGCGTTCATACAGATCTTCTACGCGTTCTATATGTTTCTCCATGTCGCCACCTTCCGCTAGGTTTGTCGAACACAATTGCTGAAGCAACATAGCCTGATTGCTTATGGTTGCTTTTTCATGATAGGCACGCAGGCTCTCCCACATTTCTCTTGCCGTCTCGGCCTTTTTAATAAATCGCAATTGGTTGTCCTCAACAAGCATGGCGATAGTGTTACGCGCTTTCCTGTCCATCTTATGCCATGATGCATACGCTTCGCTATCTGCCGCTGGACATTCAAACTCAATGGCGTCCCACGCCTCCTCTCGCTCTAGCAGCGTTTGCACTCGGAATTTCCATGCCGAATAGTTTGTAGCGTTCAGCTTCGAGCACATATATTTCACGTTCTCAGCAGCCATTTTGTTTGTCAGCGTCTCTCGGTCACGGAACACGCTTATTGCTGCACACAGGATACAATTTCACGCCAAAACAAACAAACGATGTTTTCCCACGATGAATTTTCACGTTTGTCGAATTACAGCAAATTTGTCGAGTTCTGGGCCCATAACCTGATGAATATGAGATATATTTTCTGTAAAATCGTTCGGAGCGAGGAAAACACACAACCACCTGGTTTGCCGGTCGAAGTCCAAGAGAAAGAATCCAAGTGACATTTTATTCAACGTTCTGTCATTTCCGTTTACACAAGATATATACATGTAAGGTAGTCATTCTATTCCAACAAGATGCGCATTAACACTAACCAACTGACCATGGCCATCGGATAGCCAACGGTCAACCCCGTTAGCTGAAGTGAACGAGCCCACAACACCAGCTCGCGCAGTTTGGTTCGGATGCCGGTTGACGTATGGAAAGTGTCGCGCACTATCGCTCATTACCGATCCCGCACACGTGACCGGAATAACTCACAAAAAGTCGGGCGTGTGCGTTGAACGCGTGCGCACGACTCCCCGTTGACGGTAGAAACTGTGCACGATGCACAAATTTGTACAAAAATACCAGCACACACGTTCACGCCGACTGGTTGACCCATTCGAGCCGTCCCTGAAGAATGGTGCGGTGGGCGATTCTTCGATTTGAAGCATGTGGCACGGTATGCAATACCAATCTTGGACATGTGGCGTACGCCTCGTGAAAGCGAAATTGGGCGAAAGTTTTGGCTTTCGGATTTGGGGTGGAATTCTTCGATGACCTAAAAATACACAATCGTTATGGATTATGATAAATATTGATGTATATTGAATTATTTCTTATTCACGCACTTCACAGTGATTGCAACGTACCAGGAACCGGTACCGGGCTGGATCGATAACTTCTACGGACCGACGGGTGTGATTGCCGGTGCCGGGACCGGTGTCCTCCGGACGCTGCGTGCCGATCCAACGAAGGTGGCCAACATGGTGCCGGTCGATCTGTGCGTCAACGGTATCATCTCTTCCGCCTGGGACATTGCCGAACGATTCCGAACGTAAGTGTCCACGCGTAACTAGCGGGCGCACCAGTTTTCACCAGTTCGGACGGTTTGCCGGCTTTTGCGCAAACACAGTAGAGTCAATGAAAACTGGTGCGTTAGGTCATACGTTCACCGACAGTAACAATCACGCCACATTGGCACCAATTTACCTTGCAGCGAGATTTTGCCCGATCCGGAAATCCCGATCTACAACTTTTGCACCGAACCGAACAATTGCATCACGTGGGGCGACTTTACGCATACGACAATCAAGTTCGGCTCGATGTATCCCACCATGAAGGCGATCTGGTACCTGTGCTACGCCAACAATCCCAACATACTGCTGCACTATCTGTCCATCATCTTCCTGCACTATGTGCCCGCCGTCGTCTGTGACATCATAGCGGTGCTGATTGGCCGAAAACCGAGGTAAGTTGTGGTGTGCTGGTTGACAAATGCGTTTTCTTACATTCATATGCAAATATGAGGCTCTCCTCAAACGAAGATGATTTGTCGGAGAACATTTATCATGTCTCTGGTTTGGCGAATCCTTATCTCCCCGAATGGATGAGAACTAGACTCAAATGCTACTCCACCCCAGACTAACGCTATTGTGAAACAATCACTCAAAACGCTGCTACTCCACCCTTAATAGACTTCTGCGAAGCTACAAGAAGATTCACCGCTTCATGGACGTGATTGAGTACTTCTCGATGCGCGAGTGGGAGTTCCAGATGGACAATACGAATGGGCTGTGGCGCAGGCTGTCGAGTGCGGACCAGAAGCTGTTCTTCTTCGATTTGCGCCAAATCAACTGGGACTACTTCCTGGAGCAGTACTTCTGCGGTATCCGGCGGTATCTGTTGAACGATCCGATGGAAACTGTACCGCAGGCTGTGGTCCGTTGGAATCGGTAAGCTATAGCCCATCGTGTGTTGTTGCTACATAAATTCTAATCTATTCCTCTACCGGGTTTTTTTTTAGCCTGTACTGGGTACATCAGGTAACGAAAGTGATCGTACTGCTGCTGCTGTACAAGCTTACGATGTCTGTTTGGGGTATGCTGAGCTAAGCTGGACCCAGGTGACCGCGCGACACTTATCGCGATAACCCATTCTTTACATTACCTGCATAGAATGTAAGGTATAAAAAAAAGACAGAAGAAGGAATTGCAGCCATCATCGAAATCGGACACACGATCGAATCGTGTTTTCTGTGAGACACACATCGCACGTACCAGACACATCGACATCTCTGCATGCATCATTGTTGTTTTGATTACATCTAATCTGTACAGTTTAGGGGACGGGTTCCGTTTCGGACGTGCGGCGCATCGAACGAGGGAAGACGGCCACCGATTTCGACGGCACTACGTACGGTAGCGTGTAAGATAGAGTTTAGTGTTAGGGAGAAATAGTGGTAGTTATTAGGGAGCAGGACAAGTGATTCGAGAACTTGCTCTTTCGCGCGGTTAAGGGCAGAAAGAACCATCCATTCCAAATACATCTTCAATAAGAAGGGTTAGTACTACACCTTTTTCTTCACATCTGGCGCAGTGGCAGTTTCGCTCTACACAAGCAATGTGCTTGGTATATACATATCAAAACGTTATCATTTGCATACGGGGGTAAAACAATCGTTACATTAAATGCACGTACGATCACGATCACCATTAGACATTTTGCTAAGGGTTGCAGTAGCTTTTCGGAATAGAGTTTCTTTTTTTACCATTTTAGCAGTAAAGCAAAGTGAATGTTTCGAAAAACAAATGGCGTTATGCGTAGCATATACATAGTTATACCTTTAGACGATCAAAGCCGCCAATGAAAACCGATATCGACTTCCGCCGGGAGTGTGAAGATAGCGCAACGTTTAATGTTTTTTTAATGCAATTATCGTGTACAATTGTGAAAGCGAAGGTGACATTTTGAATAATCAAATAAACGTGCGTGAAACTATCTAAATAAATACCGTTGTACGGAGAATTCTTTCGTTTGGATTCGGCTTGAAGAGATGGTCACACCACAAAGGATTCCGAAAAGAAAATTCGACCACTTCACCAACCCGAACATCTTGAAGAAAATGGCAGAAATCTTCAAACATTCCACAACTCTAGGATTTTTTTATTCCTGTTCAAATTTTGCAGGTCTTTTATAATGACAATTACAATTATTATATGGGATACATCCTATTGCAGGTGAAGGTGGGTGGAAAAATGTCAGGATCAATTGATACCATGAGGATTCTGCACCCGCAAGACCTTACATTTCTCCGGATTCTCTTCAGCTTAATGCTAGAGTCAGCCACTACGACTTGATCTGGTGGAAATTTGGGTGCTATCTTCTATTATTCAATTCAGGTCCCCGTTCTGGTATATAGGTTAGAGGCTCCCTCATTTAGCAGAAGCTTACCAAAGGAGTTCAAGTGGTATAAACTTTCTGCTTTACTGATTGACGCAGGACTGAGTGACGTAAGGATAAATTATCTACGCAGACATAGGCCACTGTGACACGGACTCTGTCCGAAACGCAGTCATGTCATGCGAATGCCACCAAACAACCCGGCCTGCAAAGATTTTTCAGACCCTCCCCATGGACAAATGGTTATGTGCCAAATGGGGCGGATGCGTTAGTACTTGGAGTTGGATTCTTTCAATAGGTAATGTAATTAAACCTACCTTTTGTATACATAACTAGAGCTTTATTAAGCGCCATTCCCGTCACCATTCATTCGAATATTATTCGCACTTTGTCACTTTGAGCCCTCCCGTGACCCCGCACGACCTACCGGCGGTCGGTGGAATGTGGCGGGAGCGTTGCATCCCGGGCGTTGCATAAATGCATGTACGACCTTCAAACACCGCCCGAGGGCGGCACGGAGCGAAGCGCACCACCCACCAAAGCCATCGTCTTAGTCATGTTTTGCGCCAATCATCGGTAGATAACGGTTGTGGTAGATAAGACCGCGGGCAAGCATTGCACAAGAGATCACACAGATCAGACCCGGCGGCATGAACTTGCCGGATCGGGCCCACCGCGAACCCATCATACCGGCCAGCACCAGCGCCGTACCGATCTGGAGCAGGGGCCGCGGCGGTTCATTCGAGGACAGCATCGCACCATACCCGAGCAGTGCACCGAACGTAAGACCGGCTGCTAGCGAAGGGACCGAACCTGAAATGCAAAAGAATTGGGTTGGTGGGTGAAAATTGCACAATCTAGGCTTGGGGGCGCGGGGGAAACATCCGAGTTGCGAAATCATCCGCATGTTCGTCTACAAACCTGCTTTCGCGTACCCGACGATACCACCGGCGGCCACCGTAGCAGCGTAAGCAAACCCAAGCAAATCAGCCGGCATTTTTAGGGGACGAGCAAAAAAACTTATTAAATCAAGCACAAATCAACACACGTATTGTACTGTTGTAATGTTTGGAGGTAGAAAGTATGTAAATAAACTTCCACAATCCGCCCCCAGCTGCTGCTGTCAGTGAAACGTCATAGTCTGAATCGCTCGATAAGACGTTTCGTTTTCAATTTGGACGTTTTCTTTCCGTAGCGTATTAGCTCCATTCTACAGTGTGCTGTGTACAGTTTAGTTTTCGATTATTGATTCTTTATCTATTATTATTTTTAATAGTATTGCCTGTGCTTTGTGGGTGTGCGATAGAAGAATGGAACTCCAAATTTGTGGTTAACATTAGATACTATCGCTATATACGGCTATATTTGTCCTTTCGTCCGCTTTTGTCTTCCTCCACTATTGCTCCATCGGGTGGTGGCACCGATGGGTCGCGCGTGTGAGTGTGCTTAAATGATAAATACTACATTCTGCCAAAATTCGAATGCGCGCCAGGATCGTACATGTGCTTGTTCCATCGTACTTTTGAAGGTGCTTCTTTCCTTCTTAACGATATTGCTGCTGTATGCCAAAAGGAACATCGAGTACATTGCACGATCAGCATAAAACAAGCAAGAAGCTTTCGTTTTATGTTATTGGAAGAATATGCACATCTTCCCCTTTTCCTTTGCCCTTAACTATCGTTCGTTTCCTTCTGTTCTGTTCGATTATTCAAGATGTGTTTGTTCTCTGCATAAAGAATGACTAGAATGATTAAGAACGGAAAACTATTTGTAAAAGCAATGAGGCAATGACAATATGCAAAGTTACGAAATAGATTGCAACATTTCCGTTCGCATGATCGGGAAAGCTAACCGTGCAGGATTTATAGAAAGTATATTACTGTGAAGATCGTTGAATACTCATATACGAAAGTGGGACGGTTTGTGCCTGTTGCTGTTCGAAACATGTGTCCTTTCAATAGAGGACAACGCTCAGACTTCCACTGCGATAATGATAATGATGAATGGAAGAGGTAAATCCCGCTGTACACAACTGTACACAAACATCAAACTTCGCTAATTCCCCCCCATTCGTGCCATACATTTTCTTAACTGTATTACTTTAACGAAATCCAAATGCCACACACACACACCATTTGACTAAAGCAGAAGCCTACACTAAAACACCTGCTCGTTTTTTTTTTCATGCTCGCTCACTCACCCACACGCAATCCTTTCTGACTACTTTTTTAGCATAACAACACTCGAGCGCCAGATTTGGTATGTTTTGTTTAGCGCTCGGTAAAGTTTTTGTTTTTTATCTTGTAACACTATCTACACGTGTATTAGGTAAATAGTCAATATGTTTGGAAACGGACATAAAAACAAAAAAAAAAACACTCTTGTCAACTCTATTGCTTGATTCGCCTGAATCGATTCGATAGTTGTGACCATTTGTCACATCCTCCATCTTTTCTCTCCTGTCCCAATCGGATCATGCTAAAGGATGGCAGCAACATTTGGATCGTTTTTTTTTACACCCAGGACTCCCTTTATACGCCCGAACAAACGTTGCTAGTAGGGTAGGATAATGAATGCAATCAATTTTGATTCCGTTTACAATACATACAATCGTTCGAAATGTTCATATGTTTACTGCTAAGTTTAATGTTGTTGTGTGATCTTCATTATCATGTCTTTTGCACTTTACACAAATGTTGTCCGCACTTTGCGCATTTCCACACAAATGATTATGGAATGAATTGGAGCTTTTGCTGATGAAAAACTACAGCTTTATCATCGGTAATTGCATTGGTGTGTTTGTGTGTGGTATACGGGATTCTATCTTGTTTCTTCTGTTACGATCCCTTTTGAGGAACGATCCTTTTGCACAATCCTCTCTACGTATTAGCGTAAATTTTGTCTTAAATGCTATTAATTTGTGTGTCATATACTTTCCATAGTTGTTCCTTAACTTCGCTTTTCCCCCATTACCATCGGCCACATGCCAGAACCGTGCTTTATAGCGGCGTTTTTCATTGGTATGCGTGCTGTTTTGTATCTGTCTCCTTCTGGTTTCACATTTGCCGGTTTGTTCTGTTCACTTTAAGCGTTTCTTACGCGGTTTATACTACGCAATCTTCTTAACTCCTATCTAAAGCCTTTATCACTCTGACCACTGTTGCTGTACGGTGTTTAAAATTATAGGAAAAACGAAATATGTATACGAATACTAAAGCGCTCACCAAAACCGAGGACCCCTCCCCCCCTTCGAAAATCAGAAACGAAAAACCCATGCCAACTAGATTATTCGCATCAGACGTCTGGAAGCGTTTGTGAACAAAAATGCATATAGTACTTTACGAGGCGTGTGCCGGGGGGGCAGCGTAGCTGTTGCTGCTCTCGCTGAGCTGAACTCAGACGTACTGAAAGTTATCGGGTCGCAACAGTGGTTCGTGCTCGACGTGCTTATCAAACTCGAAAAATTGCATCCAGTCCGTGTTTTGCGGTTGCACCAACCCAAAACAGCTGCACTCGAGAAAGTCGAACAAATTTTTCAACGGACCACGGTTGAACGGGCTCTTGCCACCCTTGGCCTGGAAGTGACGGTAGCGGCCACGGTTTAGACGCTCGTTGGTCGTCATACCGAGGCACACGACCTGATAGCTCTGGCAGATTGTTAACACCGTGACCCAGGACATGTGAAGGAGCGCGTTACCCATTACCCAACCTACCCAAGGATTGCAGGAGCCAATTGCTTGAAGAGCGGACCATAAGCCTTAAAAGGGGAAAACAAGTTGTTAATATTCGCATTCTTTTCCTTCCCGGGAATTTATTTTCTTACCATCGTCCATGTTAATCGAACACGTTTGTACGTAGAAATTAGACCCACCGTACAGCATCCAACCACACATGATGAGAAGCATCCACAAGAAGCCCATAAAGTATTTGTGATTTTTAGCACCTACGAAGAGCAAGAGAAAATTCGCTTAACGATCCCGAATGCACGGTTGTACGAGATGTCAGTCTTACCGATACAATTGCCTACCCACGGGCAATGATGATCGAACCGGGCCACGCATCGATCGCACACGGAACAGTGCTTCGAGCGTACCGGTCGACGGACTAGACAGGCGGAGCAGAAAGCCGACGGTTCAAATCCACTTGCACCACGCTCGGAAAGTTCAATGATGGTCTGAAATGGTACACAAAAACGTTCAAAAGCTCTCCTTTACCGGGTTGATAGCAGTCTTCCCATCGTACCCTAAACCGTTGCTCTTGTGTCGGCTGAATTACGCCCGGATTACCGCGCCAAGATTTCAGGAAGCAGACCCACAACCCTGCACTGCAAGCAAGGAACGCCATCGACGCGAGGAACGATACGGTTGGTGCGATGTACGTTAGCCAGGTAACGTAAAACCACAGCTTCGTGGCCATATACACGCTCAGCGGTAGCAGCGCCATTAGATTTTCGTCAAACAGATGCTGCCCCATCGTGTACGACACACTGTATAGACAGGCGAGCAGGAAAATCTTAATAATGATCTGCGTATCGGCACAAAACACCAGCCCCACGTACCCACGGGCAATGATGATCGAACCGGGCCACGCATCGATCGCACACGGAACAGTGCTTCGAGCGTACCGGTCGACGGACTAGACAGGCGGAGCAGAAAGCCGACGGTTCAAATCCACTTGCACCACGCTCGGAAAGTTCAATGATGGTCTGAAATGGTACACAAAAACGTTCAAAAGCTCTCCTTTACCGGGTTGATAGCAGTCTTCCCATCGTACCCTAAACCGTTGCTCTTGTGTCGGCTGAATTACGCCCGGATTACCGCGCCAAGATTTCAGGAAGCAGACCCACAACCCTGCACTGCAAGCAAGGAACGCCATCGACGCGAGGAACGATACGGTTGGTGCGATGTACGTTAGCCAGGTAACGTAAAACCACAGCTTCGTGGCCATATACACGCTCAGCGGTAGCAGCGCCATCAGATTTTCGTCGAACAGATGCTGCCCCATCGTGTACGACACACTGTACAGACAGGCGAGCAGGAAAATCTTAATAATGATCTGCGTATCGGCACAAAACACCAGCCCCACGAGATAGAACACCAGAAACGGGGTCGCTATCATGCTCCACCAGCGGAACCGCTTGTCGAGCGTCAGGCGTACGAGCAGGTTGCGGCGGTGCGATTGTTGCGTCAGCTCCCGGATCCGATCGGACACCTTCGAACCGATCCAGATCGAACCGAGGTGCGGTTGTAGCATCGTGAGCGGCGTGTCACCGCGCAGGTTCGGTACTTCCATGTTCGCCTTACCCTTCAGCACCAGCGTACTGATGGCGGTTGCGTTACGCGCAAGGATGGCCCAGTGCAGTGCCGTATTGCCGTGCGTGTGGTCCGCCAGGCTCGGGTTAGCACCGAGCGTCAGTAGCAACCGGACCGGATCCAGGGCGGATATTTTCCAGGCAGCCCACATCAGCGCTGTCATGCCACCGCGATCCTGCAAATCGGGATTCACACCCCGCGCTATAAAGTACGCCACCAGTGCCGTGTGTCCGAACTGGGCGGCCAGATGAATGCACGAACAGCCTTCCGCATCGCGTAGACTCGGATCGGCGCCGGCCGCCAGCAACAGTACCACCGCACCGAGATGACCCTGCCGGGTGGCCCAATGCAACGGTGTAGCGCTCAGCTCACCCCCGACCGCATCCACTATCGCACCCTTATCGAGGAAATATTTTATGATATCTTTGCGATTGTTAATCGCGGCCCAATGCAGCAGGGTCACGGTTTCGCTGTCCGGCTGGTTCACATCCCAGCCCGCCTCGATGAGCTCTTTGACGCGTGCTATCGCACCGTACTGTGTTGCCTTCACGATATCGAACCCACTGTAATCGTGCTCCACCGGAGCTACGGCCGTTTCGTGCGTTATCAACCCATCCCGATCGTGGCGCTCCGGTTCCGAGCAACCGCCGGCGGCTGCACTACACGCGCTTTGATACATGTTGACCGTGGTGAGGCCAACCCGTCACAGGACCTCCTGCGCGAAGAAGCCACAAGGAGGGGTGTTTCGGCGATGAATATGATGCTGGTGCCGCTGCTGCTACTACCACTAGCTGGAAGCTAATTTATTTTCACGCTCAGCGAACTTGAACCGATGGCCGATTACTTCCAGCCCGCCGCACTGAACCGTTAAATTGCCCTCTGGGCGTATTCCCTCGCCTTATTACCGCCGGCCGAAAACACACACTTTTCAGTGGGAGTAAATAGTCGCTGTTCTTAAACTATAAAATCATTAATCGCACTTTTTATCAATCCGCAAATTTCGATTTTTTTCATCCTCTTGCTTATTGTGACAGTTCTGACAGCTTGTTGACAAGCATTTCTGTTCGAGAGAACA
>KZ062155.1:191507-205437 GCA_002091835.1 Anopheles maculatus | reverse complement strand
GTGTGTGTGTGTGTATGTATGTGGTAGATGGCTTTCGATGGCGCCCTATGATGATTAGGATTCATAAATAGTAGTTGTTTGTTGGCTGGGGTTTGGTATGGCTTTTCGCTTGATAATTAATGGTAAAGATTAAAGGTTGGTTTTCAGCTAAATGCATCATGCAGAGAGTCATATGAGCGACGTTTTCTGTTGGCTTACTTTTGATTTGTTACGGGTTTTCTCTTGCTAGGTTTAGTTGATTACTAAAGCATTTCTTTGCTTTGTTCGCTAACAAAACACACTACGCCCTTTTTGCCCGTTTTTGTGCAACCGATTCGATTTCAACAATTTGTATCCGTTTGATGTTTTGCATTCTTCGCTGCGTTTCAATTCATTCAATATGCTTATGTTGTCTCCACTGTTTAATAGCTGCTTCTACTATCGGCCTGTACGATATATCAGATGGGGGATTGGTAATATTATACTTATCAATCATAATAATCATGATGTAAAATAAGTCTTCTCGAGTTTACTTGTTTTCTTTACTGTGTGTATGTGTGTTCTCTAACTTCCTCTAGTCTGATTTCCTTTTTTCTACTTCACTCTTTTATTTTACATTTCCTTTCTGTTCTCTTGTTTTTCTTTTCACTTCTTACGGCTGATTAGTTTTGTTATGCATTCAGGCATTTCCATTTTTTTTCGTTTTGTCTGTTTTCTCCCGTTTTTCGCATGCAAAATTTTCCGAAATGTGTTCCAAAAATCGAACCTCAAAATTTCAAATTTGCATTTTTGTGTTGTTTTTCGCATCTTTCGAAATCCACATAAGTGCCTTCTGGTTCGTGCTTCGCGCTTTGTTCGGCTCACCAGTCACGCTCCCCGGTTTATTAGCTACGTTTTGTTTTGTAAGGCAGTAAATTAATTCATATAATACTATTATATATTTATTTGCGTGTATGTGTAATGCATAATTTTTGCCTGCTGTTAAATGCGCGTGCGTCCGTTCACTGTTACTTGACCCATTGTTTTGCCAATGAATGGAATTTGTGGGAAGTTCTTTCTGCCGTTTCCAAAAAAAACAAACAATTCTTCGCGTCCAGTTTAGCTTCTCGAGTTGAAATGCACAAGATTCTGGCGGGAGGTTCTGTCTACAGGAGCTAATTGAGAGCTTCCTAGCATTCCTGCTTCAACCGTATCGAACAAACGATCGGCTTACACACACACAAGTCAACATAACCTTTCGCGTTTAAAGTTTGTTGCATTGCGTTTCCTGTTATCCACATGATTCCCTTGTTAGTTTTGTTTGCTTGTGTTGCTTTGTTTTGTTTCATTACATTATCACAGTTGATATAATATTTCCCTTACTATATTATACTTTGCGGTCGATTTGTTTTTGTTTTGTTTGTTTTGTGTCATATGTTTTTTGATTTGTTTCTTTTGCTGCTGGTGCTGCTGCTGTGTTTTATTTGTTTTCTTTTGTTTTGCTTTGGGACCCTTCGTTTTTTGCCGTTTATTATTTCACGCCGTTCTGTATCTCTTTTTATTATAGCTTCTAATTGCTTCCTGTTACTTGTTGCATGTTGTTGTCCGCCGTTTTCATTGACGGTTTATGCGTCCTTCTTCTTCCAGGGGTCTTGATATCGTGTTTGGTTTTGGCTGTGATCTGTATTTACCTAAGCCATCTCCGGACGCTTCTTCGCTCTCTCGTCTCGTGCTATTTACTAAGCAACGCACGTTTTTCCCTACGTTCTCTCTACTGATTATTGTGAGTTGGTGTATATATATATTTATATATATTATTTTATTGTATATATATATAGATATATGTGTTTGTTTTTGCTGTACAGTACACTATCTTGTTTTGTTGTTTGTTTCTTTTTCTTAATTTGCATCTCTGTAAACACCTAACACGTTCACCAAAGATGGTAAACTTGAAAACCAGAACCGGACGAACATCGACGAACTGAGGACGAGAACACGACGACAACAAACGAACAAACGAAAGAAGGACAATCGCTGTACAAGGAGCAAGGACGAGGAGACGCGACCATCTCCCGGTCAGTTTTAACAATACCAACGCACAAAAAGCATTATTCAGGAACGATAATCATTTGTGATGGCGCCTTCGCAGCCCTTACTCTTCATATATTGCTCAAAAATGTTTAACTGAAAAAATAAACATTCTCTTTTCTCCCTCCAAGCGGTATGGTATACGAGAGACGTCCCCTATTGCGTTCCGGGAAGGCAAAAATGCATGATTTTGGCGCTGCATGAGTGATTACGAACTTGCTGCCATCGATCTCAAGTTTATGGCACAAAACCGTCGCTTTGGTTTATGGTAACTTTACAAAATGACACTATCATTTAAGCATGGGAGAGAGCGTGTTATGAGAAATGTACAATTTGAGTGCTTATTCTTCTTATGCTAACAGGTTAGTGTGTGTTTTACGATTTAAATAAAAGGGGAATTGATATGTAGAATTGAAAAATGAAGTTATCTTTGACGGACGATCAAATTTTCAAATCTATTTATAGAATATAATGCAGTGGCACTAGCTCAAAGAACGTAATTCAACGCATGAGTTTAATAGTACGGAAAATTCAACATCAATCTCTTGTTGGTGGTATGAATAAAAATATGAAAGAATGGCGAATCAAGAACCTAAATTCCCGTAGGTACCCATACCCGAAATATTAATATTCGGTGACATGTTTGCTTCAAAGGACGTCCAAAACTCACAAGGGAACCAAGGGAAATACATTTCTGTTCACCAATGCTCAATACGATTTGACTTAATTAATTGGAAGCTAGCCGATGATGACATACACGCCCAGTAACAGAAACGTTCCCCAAAAGAGGGCTGTCCGTTGTGCTGTTGAGCAGCTTAGCTCATTTATCGTGTTGCGATTTTGTTGCACATGTCCGAAAGCGACGGGTTTAGTGTGTGTATGTTTCTGGGTAGTGTTCACTGTTACTCTACTCTACGTCTGTACTTCTCTGCACCAAATAAATGCCTCTAACACTCCTACTTATGCTGCTTACTGATGGCATGATATATCGACTAGCGACTTACCTGCCCCTGTACTGACTAAGTGAGTGTGGGAAGATAAGAAAAAAGCGTTATTCTAAGATGAGAACGGCCGTCTCCTTCGTGCCGCGGGCTGCTACAAGAGTCGAAAATGCTCTTTAAAATTACTAAAGAGAAAGCCATATAGCCTAGCGTTTAATACGTACTTGAGTGTGTTTGTTTTGTGTTGGTTTGTTATTGTTTTTCATGTGTTATAGGATGAAGTTGATAATGCATGTTCACCGTTCATGCCTCAAACGCTGCGAATCGCACTCCTTAAGGACTAAATGTTTGTGTCACGAAAGAGAATAGCCTCGTGTGCTTAGCCGGCCAAAAACCGTTTGCTCTACCTCACTTTTCCTTATCGTATGAGATTCCGGTTGTACTTACGATCGGTCGATTTCGAGCGACTCCGCGAGCGTGGTTTCGTTCGTGGTACCCACCGACCCTCATTGCTCCCATTCCCACAATCGCAATCACTATCGTCCGAACTGTGCTCCACACTGTTTTGCCCGTGGAGCTGTTGCTGTTGTTGTTGCTGCTGCTGCTGCTGTTGCTGATGCTGCAACAGTTGCTGCTGATGGTGTTGCATCTGCAGATGGTGTTGCTGTTGTTGTCCCACATAACCTCCCCGTCCACCGTTGTTGTGTCTCCGGGCCGTCATCATTGGGCTCTCGCTGGAGGAAGACGCGAGATACTTGCCCCCATTGAACGGAACCGATTCCGGACAGGGTGCCGGTGGACTCGCCGGTTCGAAGCCCATGTCGTCTGAGAACTCCTGGTTCACGTTGCGGTAAAACTCTTCCGTCGGTTCACCCGCCTGGCTGAAGAACTCGATATTGCCACCGATCAGCATTGGATCGGTCATGGCGCTTCCTCCACCAACACTCGCACCCCCACTGGACGGTGGCCCCGTTCGGTAGCACTGCTCGTACAGCACAGACCCACTTTCGTAGTCATTTTCCGCCGTGTTTACATTGTTGTACATATCGGGGTGATGGTGATGCTGCTGTTGCTGCTGCTGCTGATGTGGATGTGGTCGTATCCAGTTCTGGGGAAAGCTTGGAATCGGTGGTGGCAATGTGTCCCAACGCGGTTGTCCATTGCCCGGATTACCTCCTCCATTGCCATTCTTTCGCATCATCTGTGGTGATAGTGCAGCTGGATTCGTACGAATCGTCATGTTGTTCGGGGGTCGATATGTACCGTAAGGATGATCCGGCGGTGGTGGCAACACATCCGATATGTTGATAGGTTCCCGCATCGGGGCATTGTACTCGTTGCTCGAAGTGGGGCTATTTCCGTTCGAGCACTTGAGACACGATTCCTCGGACAACGTCGGTCCCAATCCACCTCCTCCATTAGGTCCTCCAAGACCGCCGAGTGTCATCATACCACCACGCTGTAACGTTACGGTGGCGTAGGGTTCTGGTGGAATGCTTCCACCCATCATCATCTTGCCCATCGTTTGCGATTGTAGCGTATTGTTGGTCAGTTCGGCATACTCGGACGTACTGGGTGGATCGAGCGAGTGGGACGGTGCTTTCACGAGTGTATTCCCATGCAACCAGAGCGTATGTTGCTTGTCCGGTATGATCGTCGTCACTGATGGTCCTGGGTAGGACGCCTTCACACTTTGCTTCTTCCTTACAGTCCAGAAAATAGCAAAAACGGCGGCGCTGATCAATCCAACGCAGAGAACCACTATTGCAGTACCGGACATCCAGGAAGCAGTCCAGTAGCTGGGTGTTGGATCGGATCTGTGGAAAAAACCGGAATAGGAAATCTCAGTTTATCTTCCAACAGTGGTAAGTTTAATACTATAAAGCCCATGTCAACAATGCTTTACCTCACAATGTTTTGTGGATCCATGTGCAACGGTGTTGGTGAGCTGTAAGGACCTGCGAAAAGGAAAAGAATATTCCATTAATTAAACATACAAGAGTTCGCACTAAAATCTATCCGATACCAACCTATTCCACCGGCTGTAAGACTAGCAACACGAGCAATGTACATCGCGCCGGGCGTAAGGCTATTGATGACGACCGATTGCGTTGTGGAGTTGAGCGACATCTGTCCCAACACTTTGTTGGTGGCATTCGACTTGATTTGAATCTACAAAGAAATATCCTGCTTAATACGAGTAAAAACGGTTAAGAAAAAGCCAAATACATACCTTATAGCCCGTCAATTCTCCATTGAGCAGATGCACCGGGGGCGGTGACCATCGCACAAATGCTGCCGTAGTGTTAATTACTCCAACCCGCACATCCACCGGTGGAGCAGACGGTGGACCATCCAGCGTACGACCACGCCGAATGTTCGACACAGAACCAGCCAACCCTTCCGGAATACTGGCGAAAATTTCATACTCACTGTACGGACGAAGTCCAGTTAGTGTTAGTTCCTTCAGATTTATCGTGGTGACTACACTGCTGAACGTCGAATTGTACAAATAATAGTCGACGGGTTTCGAAGCGACTCGATAGTACATACGAAGCTGCATCCGAGACGTGCTATCCATCACGTCCCAGGTAATACCAATCGAGGTAGCGGACACGGTGAACACGTTGTTCAGCACAATAAACTGTTGATCGTTCACCCACCGGTGCTGTTCGTACTCCAGTATCGGATCTCTGCCTGGTGCTTCACCTTCAGCCATTACCTTGATGTGTATCTTTTTCACAATACTGCCTGCCTCGTTAATGGCCGCACAAGCGTACCAACCCTCGTCACCTTTTAGAATCTGTTTGAATGAAAGACTGCCATTGTCTTCAAACACTATATCGCTACTGCTGTGTGGATGCGCTGTAGAGGCGGGCATAGTACCAACGGAACTGTCTGGTGACGCAGTCCCTTCCGGGTGTTGGTCTCCGTCCTGTGGCGTATCTCGTCTGCTACGAAGCAGCAATCGATTCCTCTCACTCGAATCAGCGCGGAATGCAGATACACGCGCAGGATACTGTTGTAACAATTGCCGCTCGGAAACGGGTTCTATCTTTATCGACCAATTGCCACGTCCAGTTCCACCATCCCCGCTACCATTCGCCACAAACGATGCCATCTCCGGTGCAAAGGCGTATCCTTCCGGGAAGCCCCAACTAACGGCTCGTTTCTTTCTCCCACCGGCACTATCTCCCGCAGCAGCCTGTTCCGCTTCGTGGTGATGCACATCATTATTGTCCACATGCTTCCGATCAATCCGATCCCAGAAGATCCGTACCGCAGGTCGTCCTTTAGCCCGACAGGGCAGCAAAAGTGGTTCCCCTTCCCGAATCATAACGTCTACCGGTGCTTCCATAAACGTTGGCACCTCATACACGTACAGATACACCGATATCGTAACGTTACCACCCTCGTTGTGACCTTCGCAGTAGTACTTGCCTTCGTCCTCCTGGCGGGCATCCTCAATGCGCAGCGTATTGTCGAGCAGCTTGCGTGAGCGCCCTTCCGGCAGACGGCCACTTTCCTTACGCCACGTTACAATCGGCTTTGGATCACCGGTTAAGCCACACGGAAGATCAAACCCTTGGCCCTCGAGTACCTCCGTATCGTGTGGACTCTTGACGATGGTTGGTGGTGCAAGAACTTTAAGGTAGGCTGGCGGTGTAGTTTTTGTGCCAGCCATACTTTGTGCCGAACACTCGTATTTGCCCGAATCGCTCGGTTGAATTTCGGAGATGAGAAGACTGCCGGAGTCTACGAGTGAATGGTGTTTGCCGTTAATGTCCAGAATTTTGCCATCCTTGATCCAGAGCACAGATGGTTCGGGTATGCCTCGTGGAGGTGTACAGTTTAATACAACGGGACCACCGACGAGGGCTACCGTGTCTTTTGGCATCAGTCGGAAGTCGTCACGTAGAACTGAAAGGATAAAGATACACATTTGATTATCGATTAGTCTTTATTGATGGTACTCAGTAATCATGGTTATCACTCTTACCCGCAATCTGTAGCGTGGCGTTCTCACTAACAGCAACACCTGCCGAGTTGCGGGCCTCACAGTGATAAACTCCAGCATCCTGTTCACGCTTATTTTGAGTGACCCTGGAAAATTTAAACCAACAGTAAGGCTTTGTAAGTAAACGTTACACTTATTCGATTCCCTTTAGACATTTACCTCAGGAAGAACAGTGATCCTTCCGGCAGGACTACGCGTCGATCTGACGGTGCAAGCGGCACCCCATTCTGGTACCAGATAAACTCGGGCGGTGGTCGACCAGTCGCTTTACAGTTCAGGGTGAGTGGTTCATCTTTTGCCGCCACCGCATCCTTAGGGTGTTCGTTAATTTTCGGTCTCTGTTGTGCTGTTGTGGAGAAAAGAGATCGAGAGGAAAAAAGAAGCAAAAAATGTGTGAATCATTATTGAACATATGCGCCAGAGAACAGAGGTTTGCTTGCGTAATGGGTTGGAATAAATGCAATGACAGCGAGATTCCTATCAACTGCTACATTGTGCCAACCACACACTGACATACACACACGGGGCCATAGAGATGATGCTTTCACTTGGGATCGCCGAGGTGGCGGAATGTAGGTTACCACGGGGAGATGATGCTTCATTTATGCGCCAGAGCGGATTCTAAGAATAGAACTTCCATAATCAAATATTTGTGCTGTACAACAACCTCGAACCTCGTCCGGGGGTCCTTATGGGTATTCCAAAACGAAACAACGATGGCGGCAGCAACAACAACAACAACGACGCTAAGTGGCAATACTCCACATATCCATCCCATTCGGGAGGAGGTTTAATTCTCTTCTTGACCACGAACGACGGGGAATCTGTCATGGTTTCGTAGTGGGCCATCTGCTGCTATCCACTTGGGGCCTCTGTGCAAGCGACCAATTGCGCCAATAACCTCCACCACCACCACCACCACTACCAGCAACACGGTCACCGACGACAATCATATCAAAGGCTTGGCACAAGATCCAATAGAACAGAGGGAAGCGAGACACGAACCCCGCCAAGCGACCAAGCGTGAGGTTTTTATGGATGGAGTGTCAAGTGGTTTGCCCCGGCGTGGTCTAGCAAATGGAAAGCAACAGCGGCTGCAGATGAGAGAGAGAGAGAGAGACAACGAGAGTAGCAGTAGCCAAAAAAATGATTTAAAAAACCCCGAATAGAACGACAAGGGAAAAACGGTTCTTCAAAAGAACACACACAAAAAACAGACCGCGCCATACCCGCTCGTTATGTGATTATTTTTATTCCACCCGGAAACAACGTGGAACGGAACCCGAGGCCCTCCAGAGAACGTTTTTCACCCTTTTGGGGTTTTCGGATGGGCCATCCATGACTGTCGGAAGCAGTGAGCGTTTTTTTGTTACGTTTTACGTCCCCGAGGAAAACAGGAAATTGTTGGAAGAAAAAATGGAACTTAAATTTGGTTGCACACGACCGGTGTTCTAAATGGTCAGGTGTTCCTCCGAAGCTTACCAGGGGAAAAACTGAACAGAAGGAATTTAAATTATTTTAAGCAATAATTGAATCTGTATAAACTCAGTAGAGAGAGTTGCGCGATATTTATGGATAACATCGAGTTTCAACAAGTTTAAAATAAAAATTGGATCACCAACACAAGAGTACGAGTTCCAATATTCAAATGAACAACCCGTAAATGATTTCTTTTTCCAGCCCGTATGTTGTCGCTCACAGCTTATTATCAGACAAAATAAATAAAGAAACATAAACGCATACGTTCAGCGAAGTTCATTCAAACCGATCCGATCAGACATTGAGGTCCCTCTCCGCTCCCAATAGATTGGAAATGCATCCGTGTGTAAACCCCTAAACTGGGTGAATAAATAAACGGGCAAAATAGAGCTGGAACCGTGGTAGCTTTGTGGTTTTCTTGTTACGGAAATCAAACACAAGGTTGATAGTTCTTGCTGGGGGCAAGTAGAGCCAATAGCTCAAGTTTGTTTTCAATGTGGCTAACCTCTTTCGTCTGACCGCAACACATCGATGGATTCCGCATGTCTTTTGCTGATCATAAATTTAGTTCGCTTTTCCAAACGCGATTGCTTAACTGCAAGCTATAATTTGTCTTGCCTTCCTGCCGTAAGCACTCTGGATTTAGATTTTGCAACAAGTTAAAGCGAGAGCACAACGAACTATGGACTGGACAGTCGACCTTCGGAAGGCAATCGAAGGGAACAAATCAGCCCCAAAGCACTACTTTTAATCCAGCGACCGATTCTGAGCAACTACCGTCAACGAATTCCATTTGTGGGAGAATAGTTTTCCCTTAAAAGCCTTTTCCTTCCAATCTCTCCCAAAGTTCCAGACCTTTCCCCTTCACGGCCCGGAAGGAAAAACCCCGGAAAAGCGATACATTCTTGCTCTTCCGGGGATTCGTAGTATCGATTGAATTGCATATCCTTTCGCTGCACACACTCACAACTAGGCCACTAACTGCCTTGCAGAAGTTGGAACTTTGAACCACAAGATTTTTAATCGCTTTTTCCTGCTCTACTGTCCGTTTTGTGCAGGGCACGGAACGCGCGTTCAGCCGTGAAACTTTACTTTAAAGGGCATCAGTGTAGAGCGCTTAGTGTGGTTGGTGTTGACTTTAAGTTAAGTACAATTCGTGTGAACATGGAAAACACAGAATTAGCTACTTCAAATACTTCGAACATGTATAAAGTTGGTAGTGGAATACTCAAACTCAAACGAAGTGCCTTTACATAGTGCCTTAGACATAGTTGCTTCAATTGATTTGATAATGCAATCAAATCTTGGCAGCTTCATATGAAAGGAAATATTTTGTTGGGCTGAACCACTAGAATCGTTAAAATCAGTCTACTATTCAATGTATACGTTATATAAAATACCTGCTTGCCGGAGGCTCTGACCGTGATAGAGCATGACTCGGAAGCAGAGTATTAGTTGACGGCGACGATCCCGAGGTAGTAGAGGAGTTCTGCTACCTTGGCACGATCGTAACTTCGGATAACAACGTAAGCAGCGAAAACCGAAGGCGCATTGTTCAGGGGAATCGTGCCTACTACGGACTCCACAAACTCCTGAGATCCAGAAGACTCCAACAACGCACGAAATGCGCCTTATATCGCACACTGATACGGCCGGTAGTCCTCTACGGGCACGAGTCCTCGACTATGCTGGCAGAGGACGCCAATGCACTCGCCATTTTCGAACGGCGGGTGCTGCGGACTATCTTTGGCGGTGTGTGCGAGCAGGGCGTGTGGAGAAGGATAATGAACCACGAGCTAGCTGAGCTGTTTGACGATGCAGACATCCTGACGGTTACTAAAGCCGGAAGGATACGCTGGTTGGGAAACGTGATGAGGATGCCTGACTCATGCCCTGCCAGGAAAGTGCTCGTCAGCGACTCGTTCGGCACGAGGCGTAGAGGAGCACAGCGAGCTCGTTGGCTGGATCAAGTGGAGTCAAACCTGAGGGATATCGGATGCAGCCGGGGATGGAGGAGTGCAGCCATGGACCGAGTTTCCTGGAAACGGATTGGACACCAGGCCATGTCTATTAGACGTGCTCCCTAGGAGCAGGCCACGAAAGAAGAGAAGAAGAAGAGTTGTATAAAATTACAGAAAAAAGATAACCTAATAAGTATCGCCACAAAAGCCACCCGTAACCAGTGCAACACCATTCGGCATAATCCAAAAAAAGACATATTTTCTACTCATCTAACACTTTCTCTATTTCGGTTCCCTTTTTCCAAAAATGGGTTTTATTTGCTGCACACTCGCTGATGCATTTCTAACACCAGATACGGGTTGGCCAGGAAAGGGAAGTACACGACCAACCAACTCCCACCACTATCGATCATGATGATGATGCTGGTGTAAAGGGCCAAATGCGCTGTGTGATGATGATGACAACGGGCGCGTTTAGGTTGTCTCGACCCTCCGCTGCAGCCACAACAGATGCAACAGAAGTCACGCTAATGTGTGTATGTGTGCACGAAAATTTATGACTCCACTTTTGGAGATGGTGCCTCTTCGTTTCTGGAATTCGGGAAGTTGAATGTCTTCAGTAGCTTCAGCACAAGGGAAGGAACTTGTCTAACCCACACCGTAGCAAGGGCAAGCAACCGGTTTATCATATCATCATCATACATATTGCACTTTATATTGCATATTATGCACCGACGCGGGCTTCATCTACTGTTGCTTTCGGGAGGGGTTTCTCTTGTTGCACCAGCATCGACGAAGCAGACTGCTTTCGATTACAATTTGTTGGCATGAATTTATATGATCTTTCGCTTAAGAATTTGTTCCTGCTTTTGCTCACTCTCTTACAGTTCATTATGGAGTTAAAACAGATGCTTGGAAAGAAAAATTACCCATCACAGATGTGGTTTTCGTCAATAGAAATAGTTCTCCTTCTGCGAGAAGAAAAATATCACAAAAATAAATACCAAAATGACCAAAATAAAACACTCAAACAGACATCAAGCTACAGGAAAAAACTGCAAATAAACGACCCAAAACGACTTCACAAAGACAAAACGCTAAAGTCCATTAACATTCAGCACTGTGGCGCAAGTTGGCAAATAAAACATAAAGAAAAGAAGGAACCAAAAAAAACACACAAGACCCCCCCCCAAAACCGGGTATGAATCCTTAAGCAGTAGTTAAATAGTGAAATCCCTTCATTATTTCAAAATGCAAAGAAAAGGTACAAAAAGAAAGGTGCACACAATAAGGTAAAGGCAGGAGAAGGAAACAAAAACACGAAATATACGTCCTTTTTAACACCCGCACCGAAGACTAACCAGAAAGCGAGCGAACGAAACTACCAAAAGGACTGCACTGCCCCCGTAAAGTAACGATCGCTATAAGAAACGTGATTACTAATTTTAAAGCATCCTTTTATTTTATTTCATTCAGCTACTCGTTTGTTTTTCGCTCACGGGACGCTCTTTTGTGTGTAAGGGGAAAACGCGCTTTGGCTTTTAATATTCGCAATTCACACAAAAATTTGACTTTCTTCAGAAAAATTCCCTCCCCTAAGGAAACACCCGAATGAAACGGTTTTGCAAATTGGGAAAAACAAAACCCGAAAAAAAAGGCCTTACGGCTACTATGAAGCTGAGAATGAAGCGTTTTTGAAAAAGGGCTTTAGTGATTTTTTGTGCTGAGCTTGCAACGACCCAAGAGGGTTGGTTGAGACGAGCCGCTAAGGAAACACCCGAATGAAACGGTTTTGCAAATTGGGAAAAACAAAACCCGAAAAAAAAGGCCTTACGGCTACTATGAAGCTGAGAATGAAGCGTTTTTGAAAAAGGGCTTTAGTGATTTTTTGTGCTGAGCTTGCAACGACCCAAGAGGGTTGGTTGAGACGAGCCGTACGCGAATGTTAAGATATGACTCTTTCACTCTCTTCGCGCGGTGACGACTTTTGCTAATTGTGAGGAAAAGGTCTTCCCATGAACTCGCTTTTGAGCGTCCGGATTGCTTTTTCCGGAAAGGCGCGGTCGTGCTGTGCTTAGCCCATTATTTCACTCGGAAGTCGAATTATTCCATGAGCGTTTTGTCCATTTGCTTGGGCGATGGGGAGCGATGTGGAATGACTTCATTTATGCTACCGCCAACAATAAAAGAAAACTCCTTTCTTGTCTGTGGTTGCGTTTGTTTGTCTCCAGGGCGTCGCTTTAGCGTATTTCTTCGGAAGACGTTTTAAAGTGTGCCAGAGCTAGCACGTGGTTTGCGCTATAGATTCACAACAAGATCACAAAAGGAGATTAATAAAAGTATTCAAAAGCACTCCAAAACCAACCTGTCTTTGCTTTTAGTCATGTTAGGCATCAATGTTCGAAAATAAACTATTAACATAACTCGACTACAACGACGAGCTCTCCAAGTTTAATATATGTCTCTAAAATATGACATCTCTTAATCACGAAAATTCAATAAACAAAAGTCTTCATGAAGGTATGTGTGAGGCTCACTGCTCTGAGGAACTATTTCGGATATCAAAGGAATTCTTGACTTTAATATATCCTGATGGTAATAACATCAGATGATTTTTGCTCTCAGCCGATCACGCCTGATAATAACTGCGATAAGCCTTATAGCTTCAACTGGGGTTTTACATAACAATGTCCATCCTGTCCAAGATCAAGAATCTAGTCATCTCGAGGTGTGCCAGGAACTTGACTTCACTTGACTTCCTAAATTCTCCAGTTTTAGTAACATCGAACGTTAAGGCAAGAAAAATCAACTCAAAGACAGACAATTGGTTCGTGATCTGTTTAGACATTCTAAATTAGTTACAAAGACTAGAGCGAAAGTCTCAACATGTACCGGATATAACGAATGGGAGTATGGAACGATTTCCACCGATTTTTGTAATCGATATTTCCACTTGAGAAAGAAAAACAAATGCAAAACACGATTGCATGTTGGTTTGGATGTTTTAAACACGGTAGCAGATCAGACAGAATGCTCTTCTCTTTCCGATTCAACTATTCCGTAAACGTACTACCAAATGCTCAAACCTCAAAGCCTTGTCCCCTTGTTGCTCTGTATCGACTATCACAATACTACCGACGAGCGGACGAATTTGGAGCGATCACAGGACAAAGTGAGAGTTAGAAAGAGAGTGTTCTGTGCGCCTCCGAAAATGGCAAGAGTTGATATTCAAATGCTGGTAGTGTCTCCACGTACCCGAACCCCATTGGGATCTTGCTATCTCATTCGTTCATCCTCCATTTCATTCGAACAACCTTCTCGGAATCGAATTTTCCATTCAACCCGCTCGCCATCCGTACAGCTTTTTCTGTTCTACCGTCGACACAATCGTGTTTGGGCGTTGTTTCAGATTTTCCGCAAAAGGAAAATCATTTTCCCCCACCGGTGCTCTTCCGTTCCAGACACTTGCTCGGTTTTCTCTTTCC